>JABXJD010000096.1:1900000-1917500 GCA_013375575.1 Percina caprodes | reverse complement strand
CTCTGCTCCTGACTGGCTAGTAGTCCTTACCTAGGTACTGTCAGGGCCCTCATACTCTGCTCCTGACTGGCTAGTAGTCCTTACCTAGGTACTGTCATGGCCTCATACTCTGCTTCTGACTAGCTAGTAGTCCTTACCTAGGTACTGTCAGGGCCCTCATACTCTGCTTCTGACTGGCTATTAGTCCTTACCTAGGTACTGTCAGGGCCCTCATACTCTGCTCCTGACTGGCTAGTAGTCCTTACCTAGGTACTGTCAGGACCCTCATACTCTGCTTCTGACTGGCTAGTAGTCCTTACCTAGATACTGTCAGGACCTGCATACTCTGCTCCTGACTGGCTAGTAGTCCTTACCTAGGTACTGTCAGGGCCTTCATACTCTGCTTCTGACTGGCTAGTAGTCCTTACCTAGGTACTGTCAGGGCCCTCATACTCTGCTCCTGACTGGCTAGTAGTCCTTACCTAGGTGCTGTCAGGGCCTCATACTCTGCTCCTGACTGGCTAGTAGTCCTTACCTAGGTACTGTCAGGACCCTCATACTCTGCTTCTGACTGGCTAGTAGTCCTTACCTAGATACTGTCAGGACCTGCATACTCTGCTTCTGACTAGCTAGTAGTCCTTACCTAGGTACTGTCAGGGCCCTCATACTCTGCTTCTGACTGGCTAGTAGTCCTTACCTAGGTACTGTCAGGGCCTTCATACTCTGCTCCTGACTGGCTAGTAGTCCTTACCTAGGTACTGTCAGGGCCCTCATACTCTGCTTCTGACTGGCTAGTAGTCCTTACCTAGGTACTGTCAGGGCCCTCATACTCTGCTTCTGACTGGCTAGTAGTCCTTACCTAGGTACTGTCAGGGCCTTCATACTCTGCTTCTGACTGGCTAGTAGTCCTTACCTAGGTACTGTCAGGGCACGCCTTCATACTCTGCTTCTGACTGGCTAGTAGTCCTTACCTAGGTACTGTCAGGGCACGCCTTCATACTCTGCTCCTGACTGGCTAGTAGTCCTTACCTAGGTACTGTCAGGGCCTCATACTCTGCTTCTGACTGGCTAGTAGTCCTTACCTAGGTACTGTCAGGGCCCTCATACTCTGCTTCTGACTGGCTAGTAGTCCTTACCTAGGTACTGTCAGGGCCCTCATACTCTGCTTCTGACTGGCTAGTAGTCCTTACCTAGGTACTGTCAGGACCCTCATACTCTGCTCCTGACTGGCTAGTAGTCCTTACCTAGGTACTGTCAGGACCCTCATACTCTGCTCCTGACTGGCTAGTAGTCCTTACCTAGGTACTGAGCATGTGCGACTCCCAACAAAGATGTAACAGAAGTGAGATGTCTCACTCTGGAGATAAAAGAGAGAGCTCAACACACAGGGGGAAAAGAGGAGCTGCAGCAATGTGCAGTACAACAAAAATATGGTGTTTTTTGAAAATGAAACCATGGAAACCTATTCCGGTAAAACCTCTAAATACAGTTATGAACCTGAAGATGAGCAGAATCTGGAGCTTTAAGCTTTCAATTAGAATGACAATAAAAAGACGTTTTAAATAATAATAACTGAAGTAACTAGTAAATAATATTAATGAAGCAACTCACACACGAGGGTGACAGCCGGGCTACCCTGTTTAGGAGAGGCCCACACACACACACACACACACACACACACACACACACACAGTGGTGTGTGGTTTGTTCCCTCGTTCATTAACCTGTCAGGTCTGATGAGTGTGTAGCCGGGGACGGAGAGCTCCTTCTGAGCGCGCTCAGAGCGACTGCACATATATCACACATATAGACACATACACACACACACACACACACACATGTATCACACATACACATATATATCACACATACACACACACACACATATATCACACATACACACACACACATATCACACATACACACACACACACACATATATCACACATACACACACACATACACACATATACAGTATACCCCATATACATAAGAATTAAAATAAAACTCTCTCCCAGAACTGCAGTGACCATGCTAAGGTACTATGGTAGTCTGTGTGTAATGGGGGTAGCCCCGAGTCCCGAGCAGAGGCTGCACAGCCAACTGCTGGTGGTCCGAGCTGTGAGACCCAAACCACAACCTCAACCCCCCCCCCACGTCTGACGGGAATCCACAGCACCTGCCACAGGCCACATGCACGAGTAAACACACACAGACACGCAGGTAAACACTGTGTACTCTCAGGGGTTCCCCCAAGGAGGTCCTAGCCAGCAGCAAAGGAATATCATCAGCGCCAGAATGATAAAAATTCAGAATAAAAATAGCAATATAAATCCCACATATAATATATAATAATAATAAATAAATAAATAAATTTAATTTAATTAATTCTTTTTTAAATAAATAAAAAATAAATAAAAATAAAAATAATTAAAACAATAATATTAAAAAAACATTACGAGCAGCAAAAACATACTATATAACAGATTAAAAATAACTGTTGAACCAGCAGAACATAAACTTGAATGCGAGCATTAATCTCAATTTTGCTGTTTTTTTTGTTTTGCTTGTTTTTTTACACCTGCCCCCACCCCCACCCCCAGGGCCTTTTCTGGGTCACGAAAAACCCTGACTCAACAACAGGGTTGGGTATCATTTGGGTTTTTTCCGATACCGGTGCTAAAACGACATTTAAGAACGTTTATTGCTATTATTATTATTATTATTATTATTATTATTATTATTATTATTATTATTATTATTATTAAGGCCACATGGTCAAAATTAAATGATTCCTTAAGAATGTAATAATAACTTATTTCATCAGTAAATTGCTGCTAAATGACAAAAACAACCACCAGATGGAAAAAAGGTAATTTAGAATAACTTTGAACACACGCACGCACGCACGCACACACACACACACACACACACACACACACACACACACACTCACCATACTATGACTTGACTTGAACATTTTTGCAAATAAATTATTTAAAAGCCTGTAACTTCCTCAATAAGTTTTTTTGTTGGACCCAGGTAATGTCAACAGCACAGAGGTCACACACACACACACACCCCCACACACACACACACACGCACACACACACACACACACGTAGGCTAGCATTAGCGCTGTGGAGACTGAATCTAACCTCCCTTCACAGTCACTGTTTGTTTGGAGGAAACTTCAGTGATCAGCTGTTTTAGGAAACTTTATATCTGTGGTTTTAAAGATTTTGGTCTTCAGTAAGAAGTCAGTATTGAAGACCCTGATCTTATTAAGAGTGTGTTTGGGGAGCGGAGGCACTGTGAAGGCTCATGATGACACATAATCCTCGGCGTGGACCTTCAGCCTTGAGTGTCGGCCCGCTGACGGTCTGCAGGGTGGAGGGTGCAGCCTGCTGCGAGCAGAGGAAACAGGCTAACAGGATTCAATCACACGCTGCAGCCAATCCAATTATGTAGTTAGCTGGAGCTCAGGTGCCCCTGGCAGCAGAGGGGGAGCAGGGAAAGAGCAGCGGAGGCCGAGACCCTGACCGAACGCCTCCCTTCAATATACAGCCGACCTTAAAGGGCCATCGACATGGTCTTCGGATGCTTTTATATAGACCTTAGTGGTCCCCTAATACTGTATCTGAAGTCTCTTTATATAGACCTTAGTGGTCCCCTAATACTGTATCTGAAGTCTCTTTATATAGACCTTAGTGGTCCCCTAATACTGTATCTGAAGTCTCTTTATATAGACCTTAGTGGTCCCCTAATACTGTATCTGAAGTCTCTTTATATAGACCTTAGTAGTCCCCTAATACTGTATCTGAAGTCTCTTTATATAGACCTTAGTGGTCCCCTAATACTGTATCTGAAGTCTCTTTATATAGACCTTAGTGGTCCCTAATACTGTATCTGAAGTCTCTTTTATATAGACCTTAGTGGTCCCTAATACTGTATCTGAAGTCTCTTTTATATAGACCTTAGTGGTCCCTAATACTGGATCTGAAGTCTCTTTATATAGACCTTAGTGGTCCCTAATACTGGATCTGAAGTCTCTTTATATAGACCTTAGTGGTCCCTAATACTGTATCTGAAGTCTCTTTATATAGACCTTAGTGGTCCCTAATACTGTATCTGAAGTCTCTTTATATAGACCCTAGTGGTCCCTAATACTGTATCTGAAGTCTCTTTTATATAGATCTTAGTGGTCCCCTAATACTGTATCTGAAGTCTCTTTTATATAGATCTTAGTGGTCCCTAATACTGTATCTGAAGTCTCTTTTATATAGACCTTAGTGGTCCCTAATACTGTATCTGAAGTCTCTTTTATATAGACCTTAGTGGTCCCTTAATACTGTATCTGAAGTCTCTTTATATAGACCCTAGTGGTCCCTAATACTGGATCTGAATACTATTAGAAAATAAAACCATGGAAACCTGTTCTGGTCCAACCTCAAAATACAGTTATGAACCTGAACATGAGCAGAATATGGGCCCTTTAAATAACATGTGAACTATTTTCAATTTAAAGTCACGAGTCATTGGTGTTAAGAGTCCAAGTCGAGTTGGAAGTCTGAGTCCATGTCCCCCCCCAGCTGCATGTGGGCCTGGCCCTGTGTGTTTTCCTGGTTAGTGTGTGAGGTCTGAAGTGGTGAGCGGGCGCTGGCCGCGGCCCCGGCTTGTTTATCCATACCTGCTGCGGACAGAGGTGGTTGTGTCTCGCTCTTCTCACGGCGGCCTGACTGGCTTCACTCAGCCCCCCCGCCCCCCCTTCACTCATCCCGGGCCTGTCACTATGACTGATGGTCACTTCACAAACGGGGCCCACATGGCCCCTCTGAGGCACCCAGCGCAGCGCGAGGCCCGCCACACCTGCACTGAAATCACAAGAATAAGGTCTCCCTGCACAGGTTGGATTTATGTTACGTAATCAGCGCGTGGTTAACCCTCGAGTTGTCTTCACGTCCAAATCAACACGGTTGTTGTCGCTTTTTATCGATGTTTTTAACTTTTTGTCCCTTTTTTCAACACTTGTTTTGACGTTTTCAACACTACGTAACACTAACTTATTAACTTTTGTTCAATTTATGGTCAATAATCCTCATTTATAGGAAATTATACCTAATCTTTGAGTTAGAAAAGCAGAAAATGCTTATAAAGAGGCTTTCTAAGTGCTCTGACTCTAAGTGCTCTTTATTTAGAACCTACACCACACCGCTATATACTGCTAATAATAATAATTGTGGTTAAATTATTAATATATATATATATAAATATAATTATTAAGCAAAAGAGTCTGCAGAGGCTCAAGGTAAAAGACAGTGATGCAATGAGGCTTTTCTGTCTATTTTATTCAAATCTTTGTCACATTTTTGATTTTTTTTAACTGTTTTTGTCAATTTTTAACAAGTTTTGTCACTTTTTGATGTTTTTTTAAAACATGTTTTTGTAAATTTAACAATTGTTTTTTGCATTTTCCAAGTTTTTTGTCACTTTTTCAGCATTAAAAAAAAAGTTTTGATTTTTTTCCTACATTTTGTATTTTATTTTTCAAGATTTGTCACTTTTTCGACCTTCTGTTGTCATAGTCCTGATATAGAAAGTTTATGTAAAAGGGTCAAATGTGAGCCGAGGCCAACAGGAGGGTTAATATATACGTCATCTTACAGCTAAAGGGGGATTTTTGCCGTATTTTACAAAATAAAAAAGTCTTCAACTGCTTTTTTAAAAGAATCAGAAACAGAATTTGACCAACGTCCTCCATGTCCGTGTCATCATCTCAATATGGCAACAATTTCTGCCCCAAGACACATTTTATTGGTAGTTTGACATCCTGTCTACACCATAATCACAAATACAACATGTCAAGTGTTGTTTTTAAATCCCATTTATGGCGCTCGTATAAAGAGGAATCGTATTAGCCGGCTGGCCGTGAGTCACGCTGCTGTTGTGGTGTCGTGGTTGCAGGCGCAGGGCGATGCTGTCGCCTCCATGGGCGTCTTTGGGTCGTTCTTCAGGAAACCATCCAGGCCCCAAGTCATTTAAAGAAGTGTGTAAAACACTAAATGAGCTTTTGGTTTAACAAACCGCTGCAGGCTGCTGATGGCTACTGGGAGGAAGAGTAGGGAAGAGGAGGAGGAAGAGGAGGAGGAAGAGGAGGAGGATGCTCACATCTGACATGACAGAAAGTCTCCTTTAGCATCATATAATGCGCTTGGTCCTCTCCTTTAGCGTCATATAACACGCTTGGTCGTCTCCTTTAGCGTCATATAACACGCTTGGTCGTCTCCTTTAGCGTCATATAACACGCTCGGTCGTCTCCTTTAGCATCAAATATAACACGCTTGGTTGTCTCCTTTAGCATCAAATATAACACGCTTGGTCGTCTCCTTTAGCGTCATATAACACGCTTGGTCGTCTCCTTTAGCATCAAATATAACACGCTCGGTCGTCTCCTTTAGCATCAAATATAACACGCTTGGTTGTCTCCTTTAGCGTCATATAACACGCTTGGTTGTCTCCTTTAGCGTCAAATATAACACGCTCGGTCGTCTCCTTTAGCATCAAATATAACACGCTTGGTTGTCTCCTTTAGCGTCACATAACACGCTTGGTCGTCTCCTTTAGCGTCATATAACACGCTTGGTCGTCTCCTTTAGCGTCAAATATAACACGCTCGGTCGTCTCCTTTAGCATCAAATATAACACGCTTGGTCGTCTCCTTTAGTGTCATATAACACGCTTGGTCGTCTCCTTTAGCATCAAATATAACACGCTTGATCGTCTCCTTTAGTGTCATATAACACGCTTGGTCGTCTCCTTTAGCATCAAATATAACACGCTTGGTGGTCTCCTTTAGTGTCATATAACACGCTCGGTCGTCTCCTTTAGCATCAAATATAACACGCTTGGTTGTCTCCTTTAGCATCAAATATAACACGCTTGGTCGTCTCCTTTAGCGTCATATAACACGCTTGGTCGTCTCCTTTAGCATCAAATATAACACGCTTGGTTGTCTCCTTTAGCGTCAAATATAACACGCTCGGTCGTCTCCTTTAGCATCAAATATAACACGCTTGGTTGTCTCCTTTAGCGTCACATAACACGCTTGGTCGTCTCCTTTAGCATCAAATATAACACGCTTGGTCGTCTCCTTTAGCGTCAAATATAACACGCTCGGTCGTCTCCTTTAGCATCAAATATAACACGCTTGGTCGTCTCCTTTAGTGTCATATAACACGCTTGGTCGTCTCCTTTAGCATCAAATATAACACGCTTGATCGTCTCCTTTAGTGTCATATAACACGCTTGGTCGTCTCCTTTAGCATCAAATATAACACGCTTGGTGGTCTCCTTTAGTGTCATATAACACGCTTGGTCGTCTCCTTTAGCGTCATATAACACGCTTGGTTGTCTCCTTTAGCGTCATATAACACGCTTGGTTGTCTCCTTTAGCGTCATATAACACGCTTGGTCGTCTCCTTTAGCGTCTTATAACACGCTTGGTCGTCTCCTTTAGCATCATATAACACGCTTGGTCGTCTCCTTTAGCGTCATATAACACGCTTGGTTGTCTCCTTTAGCGTCATATAACACGCTTGGTCGTCTCCTTTAGCATCATATAACACGCTTGGTTGTCTCCTTTAGCGTCATATAACACGCTTGGTCGTCTCCTTTAGCGTCATATAACACGCTTGGTCGTCTCCTTTAGCATCATATAACACGCTTGGTTGTCTCCTTTAGCGTCATATAACACGCTTGGTTGTCTCCTTTAGCGTCATATAACACGCTTGGTTGTCTCCTTTAGCGTCATATAACACGCTTGGTGGTCTCCTTTAGCGTCTTATAACACGCTTGGTGGTCTCCTTTAGCATCATATAACACGCTTGGTTGTCTCCTTTAGCGTCATATAACACGCTTGGTCGTCTCCTTTAGCATCATATAACACGCTTGGTCATCTCCTTTAGCGTCATATAACACGCTTGATTGTCTCCTTTAGCGTCATATAACACACTTGGTGGTCTCCTTTAGCGTTTTATAACATGCTTGGTCGTCTCCTTTAGCATCATATAACACGCTTGGTTGTCTCCTTTAGCGTCATATAACACACTTGGTGGTCTCCTTTAGCGTTTTATAACACGCTTGGTTGTCTCCTTTAGCGTCATATAACACGCTTGGTCGTCTCCTTTAGCGTCATATAACACGCTTGGTCGTCTCCTTTAGCATCATATAACACGCTTGGTTGTCTCCTTTAGCGTCATATAACACGCTTGGTCGTCTCCTTTAGCGTCATATAACACGCTTGGTCGTCTCCTTTAGCGTCGTACGACACGCTCTCGGTCCCCAGACGTGGGTGGTATTGATAAGACTTATAATGAAATGGAAATTCTGCTCGTGTATCCCTCCTGGTGTCCTCGGGTCAAATCTGTCCCTTTAATAAATGTCTATATCTGAAATCTGAGTTTCTTTTTAACCAAATTACCATAAAATGGATTCCTTCCAACGCTCTTTCATTCCTCTGATCTTAACTATTAGTCACAATAATTCATAATTTCTGCTTTTTTAACTCTAATATTAGGTATAGTTCTATATAAATGAGGGTTATTGACCATGAATTACAAAAAGTATAAAACTAGTAAGGTGGTGGTAGTGGTTGTTGTTATTATTATTATTTTGTTGTCTTTATACTGTCTTTTTTATCTATTTTTTATTTATTTTTTCTGGCTAAAACTGCTGCTGGAATTTCCAATTTCCTTGCAGGAGACATCCCAAAAGGATTAATAATAAAGAGAAGTCTACGTCTAAGTAGTGGAAACTAAAAAAAAGTCTGAAAAAGCAACAAAAATGCAAAATTTTTATCCCGGGAGGACAACTCAAGGTCCGAATGTCCCCTGAACATTGGGAATAATCCCAGGACCATACGAGCCCTGGTGCTGTTGGAGCAGCAGGTTTCTGCCCCCCCTGGACCCCTCTGCAGAGCAGACCAGGGCGGTGCGCCTGTGGTTAGGCACCTTTAAGACGACCGTGATAAATCGCCTTTTAATTGGCTGTAACCGTGTAACGGGGCCCGGCCGGCGGCCTCGCTGGGATCGCTCGGAGAAGTCGTGTTCCACCGAGCGGAGAAGTACTCACATCCTCACTGCAGTAAAACTACTACATCCACACTGTAAAAATACTCCCTGACAAGTTAAGGTCTTGCATTGGGCGACAAAAACTATGCTAAACTATTGCTTTAATGGTCTATATATCTATATATAGATATATATAGATATATATATAGAGATATCTATAGATATCTATATATATTATATTGCAGACATCTTAATGTGCAACGTAACTAGTAACTAAAGCTGTCAGATGAATGTAGTGGAGTAGAAGTACAAAGTAACATGAAAAGCACAAATACCTCAACATATGGACTGAAGTACAGTACTGGAGTAAAAGTACTTAGTTACATTCGTCCACTGTCTGCCTGGCCTCTTGAAAAGTTGAGGATGTGATCCCCAGTCCTCCCGTCCCCCAGTCCTCCCGTCCCCTTCCACTCCTCCCGTCCCCCCCAGTCCTCCCGTCCCCCCCCAGTCCTCCCGTCCCCCAGTCCTCCCGTCCCCACCAGTCCTCCCGTCCCCTCCCAGTCCTCCCGCCCCCCTGGGACCCAGACTACAGACTACAACCTGCCAAGGTCTACCTGCCTGTGAAAACCAGTTTAATGACACCTTTATTAGTCATGTGTGCAACGCCCCTGGTGGCCCCCCCCATCCAGCTGTGGAAACTCTGGATCACTGACGCTGACTAACGCTGTGTTTACATACCAGAGAGGGCCAACACGGGGGCTGCAGGCCGCTCCAACCAGTGGAGAGATTTTCTTCCGATTATGCTCCAGGTACACTGCACACTAAACACATATAATCTGATTTATTATAACCTAGCAACAATTTAACGGCTCCAAGTCCAGCTGAGATGATGATGTCACATTTCAGCTGAGATGATGATGATGTCACATATCAGCTGAGATGATGAGACCCCTCTCTCCCCCTCCGTCTCCGTCTCTCTCTCTTCTTCTAGGGCTGCAGACGGTGTCCGACGCCTGAATCAAGGTGTCATTTAGCCCGGTGATTTCCACTCCTGCGTTTCCACTGTCAGCCGGCCGGTAGGTGGAGCCAGGCGGTGGTAGAGGTGGGCGGTGTAGAGCCGGGCGGTGGTAGAGCCGGGCGGTGTAGAGCCGGGCGGTGGTAGAGCTGGGTGGTGTAGAGCCGGGCGGTGGTAGAGCCGGGCGGTGGTAGAGCCGGGCGGGGTAGAGCTGGGTGGTGTAGAGCCGGGCGGTGGTAGAGCCGGGTGGTGTAGAGCTGGGGGGTGTAGAGCCAGGTGGTGTAGAGCTGGGTGGTGTAGAGCCGGGCGGTGTAGAGCCGGGTGGTGTAGAGCCGGGCGGTGTAGAGCCGGGTGGTGTAGAGCTGGGCGGTGTAGAGCCGGGCGGTGGTAGAGCTGGGTGGTGTAGAGCTGGGCGGTGTAGAGCTGGGCGGTGTAGAGCCGGGCGGTGGTAGAGCTGGGTGGTGTAGAGCCGGGCGGTGTAGAGCCGGGTGGTGTAGAGCTGGGCGGTGTAGAGCTGGGCGGTGTAGAGCTGGGTGGTGTAGAGCCGGGCGGTGTAGAGCTGGGTGGTGTAGAGCCGGGCGGTGGTAGAGCCGGGTGGTGTAGAGCCGGGCGGTGTAGAGCCGGGCGGTGTAGAGCTGGGCGGTGTAGAGCTGGGCGGTGTAGAGCTGGGTGGTGTAGAGCCGGGCGGTGTAGAGCTGGGTGGTGTAGAGCCGGGCGGTGGTAGAGCTGGGCGGTGTAGAGCTGGGTGGTGTAGAGCCGGGCGGTGGTAGAGCCGGGTGGTGTAGAGCCGGGCGGTGGTAGAGTTGGGTGGTGTAGAGCTGGGTGGTGTAGAGCCGGGTGGTGTAGAGCTGGGCGGTGTAGAGCCGGGTGGTGTAGAGCTGGGCGGTGTAGAGCTGGGTGGTGTAGAGCTTGGCGGTGTAGAGCTGGGCGGTGTAGAGCTGGGCGGCCCTGCTGATTACTTTTTATACAATTACTCGGGTAACAAGCGGCTCCGGGTGTGGGCGGCACCACCCATCAGCCGGGCGGGGGGGTAGAGGCCTGAATAAACCGAGGCGAAGTCTTGGTCAATGACAACAGAAGAGAGTCCTCCCTCGTTAGAAGGAGGAACTCACTGCAGCCTGACAGCCGTTTAACGAACCCTCCTTACATAAGTCCTTTGTTATGTTCGGGGTTATTGGACCGGATGGTTTTCACATCGCAGCGGTCTGACAGCCGCGGCAGCGCCCCCTACAGGCCAAAGGGGCCACTGCACACCAAATACAGGGTCGGACTGAAGAGAGAGCACCTACAGCCTGCAGTGGGATCTGCAGAAACCCGCTGGTCCCTGTTCAGATGCACCAGTCAGGACCGGGGGGGTTTAACTGCATGTTAATCCCTAGGGGAGGGGCTTAGGAGACTGTTAGCAGAACGGGGGGGGGCGGGGGGGAATTTGTTGATGTTCAAATTCTTTGATTAAATCCTGGATCTCCACAGTCCTGCAGCACCTTTAACTTTGAAGAGTGACTGAGATGTGCCCCCGCACCTTCATACCTTAATTTTTTGGGAACAGAGTCTGGATGAAGTCCGAGTTTCCTCAGAAGTAGATTCACCGCCTTCTGCCCGCAGAGAGCCCCCACTCGGACAACTACAACCTGTAACCCTTCCACTGAGGAAAGCCAACAAAGAGCGACCGAGGCGACTTCTGAGTGAAAGCCGAGGAGATCCTCCCTGAGTGGACTGGAGTTGGTGTGTGGACATTTATTTGACGTGTCACGTCACCGCCGGCCACGCCAGGCAGCCTGCCCCCACAACCCCCCCTCCAGGGCCACGATTGAACTCCATGCCATACCTACACTGCTCTTATTCATTTGTGCTGTAATTGCTGAGACCTTTCAGAGTTTTCCGTAGCGTGAGTCAAAATATGGAGGATCTCAGGTAGTCATTACATAAGCTATCACCCTCCCCCCCCTCCCCCACACGTCACGCTCTCCCCCTCCCCCACACGTCACGCTCTCCCCCTCCCCCACACGTCACGCTCTCCCCCTCCCCCACACGTCACGCTCTCCCCCCCACACACTTCATGCTCTCCCCCTCCCCCACACGTCATGCTCTCCCCTCCCCCTCCACCGTCACGCTCTCCCCCCCGTCACGCTCTCCCCCTCCCCACACGTCATGCTCTCCCCCTCCCCCTCCCCACCGTCAGCTCTCCCCTCCCCCACACGTCACGCTCTCCCCCTCCCCCACACGTCACGCTCTCCCCCCCCACACGTCATGCTCTCCCCTCCCCCACGTCACGCTCTCCCCCCACACGTCATGCTCTCCCCTCCCCCACACGTCACGCTCTCCCCCACACTTCATGCTCTCCCCTCCCCCACACGTCACGCTCTCCCCACACGTCATGCTCTCCCCCACACGTCACGCTCTCCCTCCCCACCGTCACCCTCCACTCCCCACCGTCACGCTCTCCCCCACACGTCACGCTCTCCCCCCACCGTCACGCTCTCCCCCACACGTCACCCTCCCCCCTCCCCACACGTCACGCTCTCCCCCACACGTCATGCTCTCCCACTCCCCCACACGTCATGCTCTCCCCCTCCCCCACACGTCATGCTCTCCCCCACACTTCATGCTCTCCCCCTCCCCCACACTTCATACTCTCCCCCTCCCCCCACACTTCATGCTCTCCCCCTCCCCCACACGTCACGCTCTCCCCCCCCCACACTTCATGCTCTCCCCCTCCCCCACACGTCACGCTCTCCCCTCCCCCACACTTCATGCTCTCCCCCTCCCCCACACGTCACGCTCCTCCTCCCCCACACTTCATGCTCTCCCCCTCCCCACACGTCCGCTCTCCCCCTCCCCCACCGTCCGCTCTCCCCCTCCCCCACCGTCACGCTCTCCCCCTCCCCCACACGTCACGCTCTCCCCCCCACACACTTCATGCTCTCCCCCTCCCCCACACGTCATGCTCTCCTCCCCCTCCCCACACGTCACGCTCCCCCACACGTCACGCTCTCCCCCTCCCACACGTCATGCTCTCCCCTCCCCTCCCCCACCGTCCGCTCTCCCCTCCCCACCACGTCCTCTCCCCCTCCCCCACCGTCCGCTCTCCCCCACCCGTCATGCTCTCCCCTCCCCCACCGTCACGCTCTCCCCCCACACGTCATGCTCTCCCTCCCCCACACGTCACGCTCTCCCCCACACTTCATGCTCTCCTCCCCACCGTCACGCTCCCCCCACACGTCATGCTCTCCCCCACCGTCACGCTCTCCCCCTCCCCCACCGTCACCCTCCCACTCCCCACCGTCACGCTCTCCCCCACCGTCACGCTCTCCCCCACGTCACGCTCTCCCCCCACACGTCACCCTCCCCCTCCCCACACGTCACGCTCTCCCCCCACCGTCATGCTCTCCCACTCCCCACACGTCATGCTCTCCCCCTCCCCACACGTCATGCTCTCCCCACACTTCATGCTCTCCCCTCCCCACACTTCATACTCTCCCCCTCCCCCACACTTCATGCTCTCCCCCTCCCCCACCGTCACGCTCCCCCTCCCCACACTTCATGCTCTCCCCCTCCCCACACGTCATCTCCTCCTCCCCACACTTCATGCTCTCCCCCTCCCCGCACTTCATGCTCTCCCCTCCCCGCACTTCACGCTCTCCCCTCCCCACACTTAACGCTCTCCTCCTCCCCCCACACTTCATGCTCTCCCTCCCCGCACTTCATGCTCTCCCCCTCCCCACACGTCACGCTCTCCCCCCACGTCACGCTCTCCCTCCCCACACGTCACGCTCTCCCCCCACACGTCATGCTCTCCTCCCCACACTTCATGCTCTCCCCTCCCCCACACGTCATGCTCTCCCCCCCCCCACACTTCATGCTCTCCCCCTCCCCCACACTTCACGCTCTCCCCCTCCCCCCACACGTCATGCTCTCCCCCTCCCCCCACACTTCATGCTCTCCTCCTCCCCCGCACTTCATGCTCTCCTCCTCCCCCACACTTCACGCTCTCCCCCTCCCCACACGTCATGCTCTCCCCCTCCCCCACACTTCATGCTCTCCTCCTCCCCCACACTTCACGCTCTCCCCTTCCCCCCACACTTCACGCTCTCCCCTCCCCACACGTCATGCTCTCCTCCCCCTCCCCCACACGTCACGCTCTCCCCCTCCCCCACACGTCACGCTCTCCCCTCCCCCACACGTCATGCTCTCCCCACACGTCATGTTCTCCCCCACACGTCATGCTCTCCCCCTCCCTCCCCACACGTCGCTCTCCCCCTCCCCACACTTCATGCTCTCCCCCTCCCCACACGTCATGCTCTCCCCCACACTTCATGCTCTCCCTCCCCACACGTCATGCTCTCCCCCACACGTCATGCTCTCCCCACACTTCATGCTCTCCCCCTCCCCACACGTCATGCTCTCCCCCTCCCCCACACGTCATGCTCTCCCCCTCCCCCACACTTCATGCTCTCCCCCTCCCCCACACTTCATGCTCTCCCCCTCCCCCACACTTCATATTTAGCTAATTTGTCTGCACTTGTGTTCAGAGTTTGTGTTGAGAAAGTGTGATGTAATGGCTGAATAGAGTGGGAGTTATTGACGTGGAAGGAGTGTGTATTTTCATAGCTGCAGGTTCCAGGAGTCGTAACTAGTGTTTGCAGAGTGACTAAGATTCAATATGGAAACACTTCATTGATGAAATACAGATACAGAATCTGGGAAATTATGAAAGGATGTCAACAATCCAGCTTGGTTTTATTAATTAAGTTTTTTAATTTCTTTCTGACTTTTGTCACTTTTTTATGTCTTTGTTTTATTTTTATTAATTTTTGGTAATTTTTAAAAAATGTGTCACTTTTTTGATGTCTTTGTTTTGATTGTTTTATTTTTATTAATTTGTAAATTTTTTTAAAGTTTTCTGATGTCTTTGTTTTGATTGTTTTATTTTTGTTAATTTTTTGTTATTTTTTAAAGTTTTTTTGATGTCTTTGTTTTGATTGTTTTATTTTTGTTAATTTTTTTGTAAATTTTTAAAGTTCTTTTGATGTCTTTGTTTTGATTGTTTTATTTTTATAATTTTTTTGTTATTTTTTAAAGTTTTTTTGATGTCTTTGTTTTGATTGTTTTATTTTTATAATTTTTTTGTTATTTTTAAAGTTTTTTGATGTCTTTGTTTTGATTGTTTTATTTTTATTAATTTTTTTTATAAATGCTTTTCATTTGATTCTGAGCTGATGACAGATGAATGTGTTGTGGTGTGTGTGTCGTGCAGAACGACTTCACTTACGTTGTCTGGAGACTGCAGCGGATGATTGTCAGGACGGATGACTGGAGAAGACCTCAATGTGTGTATTTATATAATAATATATAGTTATATAATTTATATATAATAAATATTTATTAATTATAACGAACACTCAAACCAATCTACAGAAGCTAATTTGATTAAACTGAAGCAAACTAACACCCGAACCTGCAACCTCCCAGCGAGCTGCCAACCCTCTTCTTCCTTCTCCTGAAGCCCTTTTAACCCCCCCCCCCCCCCCCGACCCCCCACCAATCGGACCGTACCACCTGCACAGGTGACTGTAGGGTGAGCTAACCTGAGCAACATCACTCCATTCATCTCCACCGTAGGATTGCCCAGCCCCTCCCAACAGAAAGGAGTTCATAAGGCAAACCTGCATGCACTCCACACACACACACACACACACACACACACACATCACAAGCTGAACCATAGAAAAACACTATATACCCTAAAACCTGCTGAACAGGCCTATGTCAAATCATAAAGTAATAAATCAACTAAAACAAGGATCAAGCAGACATGAAAGTCTTGATTTTGGGACCAGGACCGCATGAAAAAGGGAGACGAGTCGCCTTTTCACACACATAATATTCTGGTTTTTGCCCTTTTTCAGAAAAATACAAACTAATATTCTGGTTTTCTTGCTTTCAAAAAGTTTCTAAATCAGAAATTTGTGTTTCCTTCAACCAAAGTGTGAATTTGTTCCAGAGCAGCTTCTAGAAAAGATTTCTCCGAGTGTTTGACATCATCTCCAGTGAAACCTGAAGGACATAACTGGAGATGTCAGGTTGTTCACAGTGGACGGAGCTGGCCGGAGATTAGCAGGGACCCACCCACCCAAGCACCCGCCCACCCATCCAACCGCCCATCCATCACCCACCCACCCAAGCACCCAACCGTCCAACCGCCCATCCATCACCCACCCACCCAAGCACCCGCCCACCCATCCAACCGTCCATGCATCCATCATCCATCCATCCACCCACCCAAGCACCCGCCCACCCATCCAACCATCCATCCATCACCCACCCACCCAAGCACCCACCCGCCCATCCAACCGTCCATCCACCCACCCAAGCACCCACCCGCCCATCCAACCGTCCATCCACCCACCCAAACACCCACCCGCCCATCCAACCGTCCATGCATCCATCCATCCACCCGCCCAAGCACCCACCCACCCAAGCACCCACAAACCCACCCACCCACCCATCCAACCACCCACCCGCCCATCCATCCATCATCCATCCATCATCCGCCCACCCATCCAACCACCCATCCACCCATCCATCCATCCATCCATCCACCCGCCCATCGTCGTCGCTGGCCGAGCCACAGGCTTTGTCCCATAAGCCAGGTGGAATTCATGGCCGCAGGGGCTCATGGGTAATGTAGTACTTTGACCATTTAATTTAATTCCATTACTGTACAATATTTAATACTCAGGACTTTTGATACACCAATAACTATATATTTGCATAATGTGTATACAAACCCTTTTATCTTTCTTACTATTTTATATACAGTATGTATATAGTTATATACACATATATAGTTATATATACACATATAGTTATATATACACATATAGTTATATATACACATATATAGTTATATATACACATATAGTTATATATACACATATAGTTATATATACATATATAGTTATATATACACATATAGTTATATATACACATATATAGTTATATATACACATAAGCTATTTTGCTCTCAGCAACTGTGCACCACGTCCCCCCCTCTCTTTTTTCCTGCACTACTCACATTTTATATTTTTATATTTAATATTTGTATATTTCATGTCGACACTGTAAAGGTGTTGCTTCACTTCTGTATAACGACATACACAATAATACAACATACATACAACAGAAATGAATTTCTATTCTATTCAAAGTGGGAACAACACCAACAGAGACGCAGAGAACCGTTCGATGACCCGGAGAAACACTGAGCTCTGTGTTCTCCGCTCGCCGCTGCCAGTCCTCGCATCACATGTTGGATAATAAGGCGACTTTCACCCAATCCAACCTCCTGATTATGGAAAATAAACCGAACCCTTCTTCTAACCTCGTCTCTTCCATTTTTCTTTCACTTCTTCCAAACATGGCATCGGGCCCGCGT
>JABXJD010000096.1:1892500-1895000 GCA_013375575.1 Percina caprodes | reverse complement strand
ATATACATACATACATACATCTATCTATCTATCTATCTATCTATCTATCTATCTATCTATCTATCTATCTATCCATCTATCTATCTATCCATCCAAAGTAAAACGTATAGTGATTTAGAACTACTTCTAGAAGTAAATGTAACTCATTACTACCTACGATATTAATAAAAAACCCAACTCCGTGTTGGAGGTCTTTACAGACTGTGCCTCCAGTTGAGATTTGGGCTTTTCAGTGATGTTCAGGGACGTAAATGAACTCAGCGTCTGTGAAGTGGTCGAGCCGGCTGCTGCTGCTGCTTTCATTTAAAGAAATAAAAACATCTATAAACTTTCTAACATGTCAATGAAAAGTGGGAAATGAGAGTTGTGGGTGGCCTCCGAGAGTCTGTCGCTGCAGCTTTTAGTCTCCTGTTATCAACGAGAGGCGGAGAGACGGGACGGGGGGACGGGGGGTAGCATTGGGAACAAAACCCATTGTTCCAGATGGATCTTCACCAAATTACAGGAGGTGGTCTGTAATAGACAACACATTCTCCAGAAACACTTATAGCAGGCAGAGCAAGGGACTGTTCTTCTGGTTGGACTATGATAAACGATGGGGGGGGGGGCTTATGCAGTTGCTGCCCAGAGACTCTGGAACAAGTCATCCCCCCCCCCCCCAGATATACACACTATTACAGATGTGACTATTTTTAGGCCCTAACTCCAAACATATCTGTTAGTCTGACTTTAATACGCAGCGGTGGGGGGGACAACTTCATTCTCCTGGTTCTTTGTTTCCTTTTCTCATTTTACTGTTAGAGAGACAACAGTAGAGAGACAACAGTAGAGAGACAACAGTAGAGAGTAGTATGTAGAGACAACAGTAGAGAGACAACAGTAGAGAGTAGTATGTAGAGACAACAGTAGAGAGACAACAGTAGAGAGTAGTATGTAGAGACAACAGTAGAGAGACAACAGTAGAGAGTAGTATGTAGAGACAACAGTAGAGAGACAACAGTAGAGAGTAGTATGTAGAGACAACAGTAGAGAGACAACAGTAGAGAGTAGTATGTAGAGACAACAGTAGAGAGTAGTATGTAGAGAGACAACAGTAGAGAGACAACAGTAGAGAGTAGTATGTAGAGACAACAGTAGAGAGTAGTATGTAGAGACAACAGTAGAGAGTAGTATGTAGAGACAACAGTAGAGAGTAGTATGTAGAGAGACAACAGTAGAGAGACAACAGTAGAGAGACAACAGTAGAGAGTAGTATGTAGAGAGACAACAGTAGAGAGTAGTATGTAGAGACAACAGTAGAGAGACAACAGTAGAGAGACAACAGTAGAGAGTAGTATGTAGAGACAACAGTAGAGAGACAACAGTAGAGAGTAGTATGTAGAGACAACAGTAGAGAGACAACAGTAGAGAGTAGTATGTAGAGACAACAGTAGAGAGTAGTATGTAGAGAGACAACAGTAGAGAGTAGTATGTAGAGACAACAGTAGAGAGAAAACAGTAGAGAGACAACAGTAGAGGGTAGTATGTAGAGACAACAGTAGAGAGTAGTATGTAGAGACAACAGTAGAGAGTAGTATGTAGAGACAACAGTAGAGAGTAGTATGTAGAGAGACAACAGTAGAGAGACAACAGTAGAGAGACAACAGTAGAGAGTAGTATGTAGAGAGACAACAGTAGAGAGACAACAGTAGAGAGTAGTATGTAGAGACAACAGTAGAGAGACAACAGTAGAGAGACAACAGTAGAGAGTAGTATGTAGAGACAACAGTAGAGAGACAACAGTAGAGAGTAGTATGTAGAGACAACAGTAGAGAGACAACAGTAGAGAGACAACAGTAGAGAGTAGTATGTAGAGACAACAGTAGAGAGTAGTATGTAGAGAGACATCAGTAGAGAGTAGTATGTAGAGACAACAGTAGAGAGTAGTATGTGGAGACAACAGTAGAGAGTAGTATGTAGAGACAACAGTAGAGAGACAACAGTAGAGAGTAGTATGTAGAGAGACAACAGTAGAGAGACAACAGTAGAGAGTAGTATGTAGAGACAACAGTAGAGACAACAGTAGAGAGACAACAGTAGAGAGTAGTATGTAGAGACAACAGTAGAGAGACAACAGTAGAGAGTAGTATGTAGAGACAACAGTAGAGAGTAGTATGTAGAGAGACAACAGTAGAGAGTAGTATGTAGAGACAACAGTAGAGAGACAACAGTAGAGAGACAACAGTAGAGAGTAGTATGTAGAGACAACAGTAGAGTAGTATGTAGAGACAACAGTAGAGAGTAGTATGTAGAGACAACAGTAGAGAGTAGTATGTAGAGAGACAACAGTAGAGAGACAACAGTAGAGAGACAACAGTAGAGAGTAGTATGTAGAGAGACAACAGTAGAGAGTAGTATGTAGAGACAACAGTAGAGAGACAACAGTAGAGAGACAACAGTAGAGAGTAGTATGTAGAGACAACAGTAGAGAGTAATATGTAGAGACAACAGTAGAGAGACA
>JABXJD010000096.1:1865000-1882500 GCA_013375575.1 Percina caprodes | reverse complement strand
TCTTACAGGGAGGTGTGTTCAGGTGCATTCTGGGCGTGCTGGTCTTACAGGGAGGTGTGTTCAGGTGCATTCTGGGAGGGCTGGTCCCACAGGGAGGTGTGTTCAGGTGCATTCTGGGAGGGCTGGTCTTACAGGGAGGTGTGTTCAGGTGCATTCTGGGTGTGCTGGTCTTACAGGGAGGTGTGTTCAGGTGCATTCTGGGCGTGCTGGTGTTACAGGGAGGTGTGTTCAGGTGCATTCTGCATCCCTGTGAACACACACTATGGTTGCTGCCTCTGATTGGCTGTTAAAGGGAATGGGAGAAGACCCTCCTCATGTTGTCTTCATGTTGTCCTCATATTGTCCCCATGTTGTCCTCATGTTGTCCTCATGTTGTCCTCATGGTGTCTTCATGTTGTCCTCATTTTGTCTTCATGTTGTCCCCATGTTGTCCTCCAACCCCATATTCCAGTCTGTGATTATCATCAACATCCATTCCTTTAATTTTAGTCTCAATAATTCCTAATTTCTGCTTTTCTAACTCAAACATTAGGTATAATTTTACTATAAATTAGGTTTATTGACCATAAATTCCAAAATAACTGAAAATTAGTGTTAAACGTCAAAAAAGGGACAAACATTGAAAAAAGGGACAAAAACGTAAGAAAAAGTGTTGATTTTCAGTGTTGACGGGTTAAAGGACACATCTTCTCAGAGCGTTTGTTCATGTGAAATGAGAAAAGCTTTTTAAATGTCTGTAAGAATCAGAGACAGCGAGCTAGCGGTCCTCGGGGGACTCGTCCATCTGGCCGTCCCCTGTTGATCTGTGGTGTCAGTCCGTACACTCTGTGGTCGAACACACACATTCCCACGGACCACATGTCACTGTCGCGGCTCCCCCGAGAACCAGATCACGGCGTGGGTGTCAGACGATGGTTGCTGGGTGGAGGGTTGGGGGGTTTCTGGGTGGTGCTTGGTGGGTGGATCTGTCGGGGACCGAGGCCCTCGGAGCTCTGCCAGGGGACGGAAAAACAAGCCGTCTGCTTTAGGTTTTAGAGAGCATTTTCTCATAATTACATTGTCTCGCTGTGTGGAGATGGAGATGGAGGGTTGGGGGGGTTTGGGGGTAATTGAGGAAGGTGGGTGGGAATCTTTGCAGAACCTGATACCAAATTGGCATTAGAGGTCTGGGCAGGATTTGGCTCCTTGGCTATAAAACTCATATTTTCGTAGACCTTTGGCAGTCCTGCTGCAGTTTCAGGCAATCCAAAGCCACTTTTCCTCTTTCTTTTTCAGCGGAGACATGCTAAAAATAAAAGGGTTTCTTTTTAAGGAGTGTGGCTTTTAATGGCAGCGTGTAAAAATGTGTTATGTGTTAACAGCCTCGCTGAGGCAAACCAAAGACATGCCGTAGTGGCCTCAAAACAAATTGAGATGGCAACGGACGGAGCAGGAGACTTTGGATGGAGGAGGTCTCTCTCTCTCTCTCTCTCTCTCTCTCTCTCTCTGTCTCTCTCTGTCTCTCTCTGTCTCTCTCTGTCTCTCTCTCTCTCTGTCTCTCTCTCTCTCTGTCTCTCTCTCTCTCTGTCTCTCTGTCTCTTGGTGTCTGATCAGGACGGAGACGCCCTGAGACACAGAGAGACAACTGATCCCAGACTTGCTTTGAAAAGTATAAAATACAATAACATCCAAAGTACACACACACACACACACACACAGAAAAAACTTACACACACACACACACACACACACACAGACACACACACACAGACAGACAGACAGACACACACACACATACACACAGACAACCAATGAGAGCGACTTCAACCCAGCGTTCTTCGGTGACGTGCTTGATTACGTTACCGTACATCATCTGTCCATCATCGTATAAGCCCCGCCCTAACGATCTGATTGGTCCAAACTCTGGTTGGAGCATCGTTGCTCCCCATTGGATCAAGTCCAGATGCAACCTCAGACCAGACCTCAAATGTGGGCGGGGCTAAGCTCGGCTAGCATCCAGGCTAGCTGTTTACGACCCGCATCAGACTGTGACTCGTGTCATATCCAGAATGATAGTGTAACAGTGAGCAGTGACGGCCTGATGAAGCTTCATGAACCGGGTGTTGATTTTCTGAGTCACTAGATGGCGCTCTCTGTTCTACAAAGGGTTGAGAAGAGAGAGAGATCTGTACCTGGCAAAGAGCGTTGTGTGGAATCAATCATGTTATTTTGGGGAATTAAAAAGAACATTGATATAGGACAACATGAGGACAACATGGGGACAACATGAGGACAACATGAAGACAACATGAGGACAACATGGGGACAACATGAAGGCAACATGAAGACAACATGAGGACAACATGAGGACAACATGAGGACAACATGAAGACAACATGAAGACAACGTGAGGGCAACATGAAGACAACATGAGGACAACATGAAGACAACATGAGAACAACATGAGGGCAACATGAGGACAACATGAGGACAACATGAGGGCAACATGAGGACAACATGAGAACAACATGAAGGCAACATGAGGACAACATGAGGACAACATGAGAACAACATGAAGACAACATGAAGACAACATGAGGACAACATGAGGACAACATGAAGACAACATGAGGACAACATGAGGACAACATGAAGGCAACATGAGGACAACATGAGGACAACATGAGGGCAACATGAGGACAACATGAGGACAACATGAGGGCAACATGGAGACAACATGAGGACAACATGAGGACAACATGAAGGCAACATGAGGACAACATGAGGACAACATGAGGACAACATGAGGGCAACATGGAGACAACATGAGGACAACATGAGGACAACATGAGGAGGATGGATGAAGACGATTTTGGGCCTTAGGCAGGAAAACAGTGACGCCAGTCTCGGAGACAACCAGGGAAGGTGAGGCACATAAATCCGGATCAAAGCCAGCCATCTGGCCCTTTAACAGGCCTGTTGACATGGTTGGCAGCGCGGAGGTCCCTCCAATTATACCCCCTCCCCCCCCCACCGGGGTAATAGTTAGACGGGGACTGGTTGAGTTTAATGCTGCAGCTTCAGGTCAGACAGTGAACTCATGCAGAGCCGTCTGATGGAATCCATCAGACCGCTCGCTTCTCTTTGAAGCTCCCGGAGACCTGAGCAGTCGCTCGCCTTCTTCAACCATGCACCAAGGATTGAACATTAAATGGGATCTGGCGTTGCCGTGGTGAAACGCAGCGGGAGACCAGCAGCGTGAAGCGGGCATGAAGCCGTTATTGAAACATCATCCACTGTGGAGGATTCGGCCATTTTTTATAGCTAGAACAGGACGTTTCCCCATTTATATCATGTTCTATTGAGGAAAATGTTGTTTCACCAGGTTTTTATGGGTTAGACCACTGGGCATCCAAATACCCCCAGCCCGTCAGTCTCCATTGGATAACATGGGCTCTTAACAGCCCCCCCCAGCCCGTCAGTCTCCATTGGATAACATGGGCCCTTAACAGCCCCCCCCAGCCCGTCAGTCTCCATAGGATAACATGGGCCCTTAATGCCCCCCAACCAGTCAGTCTCCCTAGGATAACATGGGCCCTTAATGCCCCCCAACCCGTCAGTCTCCATAGGATAACATGGGCCCTTAATGCCCCCCAGCCAGTCAGTCTCCACAGGTTAACATGGGCCCTTAATGCCCCCCAACCCGTCAGTCTCCATAGGATAACATGGGCCCTTAACGCCCCCCAGACCGTCAGTCTCCATAGGTTAACATGGGCCCTTAACACCCCCCAGCCCGTCAGTCTCCATAGGTTAACATGGGCCCTTAACACCCCCCAGCCCGTCATTCTCCATAGGTTAACATGGGCCCTTAACACCCCCCAGCCCGTCATTCTCCATAGGATAACATGGGCCCTTAACGCCCCCCTGTGGCTAGGTCCGTTAGCATTCTGTGGCTACGTCCGTTAGCATTCTGTGGCTACGTCCATTAGCATTCTGTGGCTACGTCCGTTAGCATTCTGCGACGGGGGGCTTCAGGACTTTGCAGGAGACCAGATGGGATAATAAAGGCTTTTCTGTTCAGGAAGTGTTCCTGTGTTCTCTGCAGGGAAACGTGGGTAATCCTCCCCCTTCCCCCCCGTGACGGCCTGATTGGTTCCAACCCCGAGGTGTGCTCTGTTGTGGTTTGAGCTCAGCTCAGAGGAATGTCTATTACCTACCAGAGCTGCAGGAGCCAGGTATCCCATCAGGCACTGCTGCTGCTGCTGCTGGGAAAGGGACATTCAACATACTATACTACGACTTTCTTCACTTATTAACATACTATACTACGACTTTCTTCACTTATTAACATACTACACTACGACTTTCTTCACTTATCAACATACTATACTACGACTTTCTTCACTTATCAACATACTATACTACGACTTTCTTCACTTATCAACATACAATACTATGACTTTTTTACTGCCTTTCTCTGATTATTTCTTCATTTCCTATACGACACCGCAGCTTTTCTTCCTGTTTGTATTCCCGTCTCAGCCTATTTGAGCTGTTTTCAGTTTCTTTAATATTTTACGTGGAGCCCTTTGAATGGCCTTGTTGCTGATATAGAGAGATAATATAAGATCTCCGTGTTTGTGATGCCATGTTTCCTGCGTGGGTCTCTGCAGCGGCGGGGGGGTTCCTCTCCGCTGACGTAGGAGTGTGTATTCTAGTGATGGCTGCATCTATTCTTAATGCGCTCGCCTCTAAATATACAGACACTACTTTCCTCTTGACTCAAACAAGGCGTAAGAAATGCTAAAAAGGGGAGCGCTGTGCAGGTCTGAGGCCTCGGCGGAGCCTCGTGCGGCGTGCACCGTGTTATTTGTGGATACTCTGGATGTGTCATGCCCCCGCGTCTCGCTGGATGTTGACAGAGCGGTGATGCAACGTGGCTGCAGCAGGGCGTTCCCTCTGGCCCGCGGCTGACGCACTTCGCTGGGAAAATCCTGTCCAACATTCCCAGAGCTCCCAGTGTGCTGGCCGCCTGCCACCGCCCGGGGCCTGACTTCTTCTGTGGTGGCGGGATAAACACCACACATGTATGTTTGCAGTAGACCACATGGACAAAACACACACAGACACCGCAGAGACACACACACACACACACACACTGACATGCAGAGACACACACACACACACACAGAGACACACACACACACACACACTGACATGCAGAGGCACACACACACACACAGAGACACACACACACACACACACTGACATGCAGAGACACACACAGACACACAGAGACACACACACACACACACACACACACTAACACGCAGAGACACACACATACACACACAGAGACACACACACTAACACGCAGAGACACACAGACACACAGACACACAGAGACACACACACACACACACACACACACACACACACACACACAGACACACAGACACATACAGACACACACACTAACACACAGAGACACAGACACACACACACACAGACACACAGACACACACTCACACAGTCCATCTATCTATCTATCTATCTATCTATCTATAAAATTGAATAGAATTGAATTGAATCTACTTTCTGAGGTCCTGGTCCAGATTTCAACCGTGGCCTCGATCCAAAAGGGTTTGAGGACTTATATTAAATCCTCCAGGCCCCCCCAGGAGGATTCGGGCCTTCTAAGCGTGAATATCACGGGATCATTTCAGCGTTTTCCTCCACATCTGCTCGACGTCCGACTGCACGGAGACGGAGTCGTCACCCTCTGGGCCCAGAAAGCCTCCAAACCGCCTCTCTGTCCTCTCTGCTCTGCGTCAACATGCAGACGTAGAGTCCGTCTGCAGCAGCTCAACACTTCCTGGACACACAACCCCTCGCTTTCAGCCCGATGTGACGGAGCAGGAGGTCTGGAAGTGGACCAGCGGCCATTTGGCGTCATGAGTCGGCGCTTTCAGGGATGCAGAGCGTCAGGAAACAATGTGCTGTTGTGTTTCATCGTCCTAGTTTTCCTACCATGAAAAACAAAAAGAGAAGCTGACGTCACGCCGTCACTGTCACCGGCACGCAGCGCTGACGTCACGCCGTCACCGGCACGCAGCGCTGACGTCACGGCGTCACCGGCACGCAGCGCTGACGTCACGGCGTCACCGGCACGCAGCGCTGACATCACGGCGTCACCGGCACGCAGCGCTGACGTCAAGGCGTCACCGGCACGCAGCGCTGACGTCACCGGCACGCAGCGCTGACGTCATGCTGTCACCGGCACGCACGCAGCGCTGACGTCACGGCATCACCGGCACGTAGCGCTGACGTCACGCCGTCACCGGCACGCAGCGCTGACGTCAAGGCGTCACCGGCACGCACGCAGCGCTGACGTCACGCCGTCACCGGCACGCAGCGCTGACGTCACGCCGTCACCGGCACGCAGCGCTGACGTCACGCCGTCACCGGCAGCGCTGACCCAACCCGGAACGATGGAGCTTATACTGTTTTACCAATCAGCCGCCCACCTTACACCAAACCACTTCAAGTGTTCTGTCCCAGACTAATGTAGCTCAGTGTAAATTCTTTCAAGAAGACCTTACCCCCACCCCCGGGCACACTCATCAGCACCCAGAGGAGCTTGTTCAGTGGAAGGTTGCTGATTCCCAAGTGCAGGACCAACAGACTTCAGGACTCCTTTGTCCCCCATGTTATCCGACTGTACAACTCCTCACTCGGGGGGGCAGTAGATACCCCCACACACCTAGACTCACATAAATACCTGGACAGTTTAAGTCAACTTAACTAGTATTAGTTAAACCAACACTATGGGAGGCTGGAGGTCAGGTCAAGTAACTAATACTAGTTACACTGGTTACTACTAGTTAATACTAGCTACACACACACACACACACACACACACACACACAGAGACACACACACATATGCACAGAGACACACACAAACACATACACACACACACACACGCACACACACACACATATGCACAGAGACACACACAAACACATACACACACACACATACGCACACGCACACACACACACATATGCACAGAGACACACACAAACACATACACACACACACACACATACACACACACTCACTCACACACACGCACACACACCAGAAAATTACCCTCCCAGCATGCCGAGCAGCCAGAGTACAGATGTAGGCCTAATTATAGAGAGGACCTCCTGAAAGAAACTAATCCTCCCGGTCTAGGAGAGCTCTCGGCCCCGGAGGAGGCTCCTCGACTCATCAGCCTGTAAATCAGCGCTCCATTGGCTGGAGCTCCACTTCCTGCCCCCACGGTGGGCCTCACACTCTCTGAATCACCTCGAAACCCCGAGGGGGGGCAGGTAAATTTGCTTATCTTGCACTGGTGGATAGACTGGAGTCTGTGCAGTTCAGGAGTGTTCTGAGGTGAATAATTTGGGGCTTTTGGAAAATGTAGAACTGTAAAAACTTCAGTTATTGAGATGCCAACTGTGGGAAACATCTGGCTGCCGGGCTCACAATGAGCCGTTTGAAGTCTTTATTTAACCCTCAGGTTGTCTTCCCGCCGACCTGGAAATTTAAAAGAAAAACCTTGTATCAACGTTTTGGTCGTTGTTTTCTACTCTTTTGTGTCTTTCCTCTAATGATTTTGTCACTTTTTCAACATTTGTCGACTTTTTCTGAGCTTTTTCTTTTACATTTGTCACGTTTTTTGACATTTCTGTTACTTTTTTCGACATCTTTTCACATTTTTGTCATTTGTTCACATTTTAGTCACATTTGACATTTTTCTATGACCCTATGACCCAATGACCCAATGAGAAAATGACCCAATGACCCAATGAGCCAATGACCCAATGAGCCAATGAGCCAATGAGAAAATGACCCTATGACCCAATGACCCTATGACCCAATGACCCAATGAGAAAATGACCCTATGACCCGATGACCCAATGACCCTATGACCCAATGACCCTATGACCCAATGACCCAATGAGAAAATGACCCAATGACCCAATGACCCTATGACCCAATGAGAAAATGACCCAATGACCCAATGACCCAATGAGAAAATGACCCAATGACCCAATGAGCCAATGACCCAATGAGAAAATGACCCAATGAACCTATGACCCAATGACCCAATGACCCAATGAGAAAATGACCCAATGACCCTATGACCCAATGAGAAAATGACCCAATGACCCTATGACCCAATGAGAAAATGACCCAATGACCCAATGAGAAAATGACCCAATGACCCAATGACCCAATGAGAAAATGACCCAATGACCCTATGACCCAATGAGAAAATGACCCAATGACCCAATGACCCAATAAGAAAATGACCCTATGACCCAATGACCCAATGAGAAAATGACCCAATGACCCAATGACCCAATGACCCTATGACCCAATGACCCAATGACCCAATGACCCAATGAGAAAATGACCCAATGACCCAATGACCCAATGAGAAAATGACCCAATGACCCTATGACCCAATGACCCAATGAGAAAATGACCCAATGACCCAATGAGAAAATGACCCAATGACCCAATGAGAAAATGACCCAATGACCCAATGACCCTATGACCCAATGACCCAATGACCCAATGAGAAAATGACCCAATGACCCAATGAGAAAATGACCCAATGACCCAATGACCCAATGACCCAATGACCCAATGACCCAATGACCCAATGACCCAATGAGAAAATGACCCAATGAGCCAATGAGCCAAACCGTTTTCCAACCTTTCACTCTCAGCAGTGAAAACACAAACTCAGCCTCACCTGAGCAGGTAATAACAGTGTGATTCATACCTGCCCCCCCAGACTCCATGAAGACTCCTTTTCTTCAGCCGTCAGGAGCAGAGCGGACACACCTCGAATCGCACCGCCTCCCAGACTCTGCGGGTAATTGCCGAGCTGTCAGGTGACAGTCTTTGATGTTCGGGGGAGCGCTTGTTTCGCTGATGATTTTCATTTCATTCAGAGCCGAACATAATAACAGGGAGGCTAACGCGTCCTGCGGGCTAACACTCATGATTATGATATTTAGGACAATTAGAGCTGAACATCCCGGAGAGGGAGTCCTGCCTCAGGGAACGTTTGAAGGGTTTTAGGTATGTAATGAAATCTGATTATGGTTATTATGTAGCACAGAACAGGGAGGCGTCCAATCAGGGCTCAGGTGTGATCACAGGAAAGAGACTGGCCTCCCCCAAAAAACCCTCATAAGTGGTTTGGTCCACCTGTCAAACACACATATAAGAACAGTTGAATGAGATAATAGAACATTTCCTGAGGACACACATGGATCCACACAATACAGGACACATGGTCTGGCTCTACATTGTTCACAATAACACACAAACACACAAAAACTAGTACTACTACGTACTTTACTTGAGTTTTTTCATGTTACTTTCTACTTCCACTCCACTACATCCATCCATCCATCTATCTATCTATCTATCTAGACCAACCAGAGCAGGTTTTTCTCCCATCCAGGATGCTTCTGGACTAGACAGACCTTCCTCCGCGGAGCTGTGGAGGAGGGTCTGGACATGTGAGACTAGCACAGAGTGATGTCACTTCAGTCTGGTCGCGGCGGCGTTTCGTTCGTCAGACGGTGGACAGATTTACCATCACACCAAACCTCAATAACAATGTTATTATTCTCTGCAGTCTGTGTGTGTGTGTGTGTGTGTGTGTGTGTGTGTGTGTGTGTGTGTGTGTAAAATTAATATATTATATAATATCATTTAATCTGTGTGTGGGTGACATGAATCCAAAGGCATGACGGAGGAATACCTGCCGACAGGTACGCACCACAGGAAAGAAATCACTTTACTGGGGTAATTAATCTCGCCTGGAGGCTTCACACACACACACACACACACAAACACACTTCCATGCACACATGCACGGTTCCATGTACACACAAATACACACACACCAATGCTCACACATACAAACACACCCACCCAGACACAAACACACACATGCATGTACACATGCATGTACACACCCAATGCGCACATGTACGCACAAACACACACACAAACAACACACACACACCCAGACACACAACACACACACACACACACACACACACACCCAACACACACACCCAAACACACAACACACACACACACCCAGACACAAACACACACACGCATGTACGCACCCAATGCGCACACGTACGCACAAACACACACACAACACACACACACACCCAGACACACACACACCCAGACACACACCCCCACCACCACCAACCAGCTGCAGCCTGCAGACCCCAACAGCAGTAAATATTGACTCTGGCTCTGTGTGGTCTGAGCTGAACGCGTCACGCCGCTCATACCTGTCTGCCCCCGCCGACCAATCCCGGCCCAGAATTCCCCCTGAATGGTGTAATGCGTGTTTTGGGTGTCTGTCGCTGACGCCGCGGATCAAATGGGTGTGAAGTCAGGCCAGCAACACGGATCCAGGATTTCATTCAGAACCAGTCTCTTCATGTTAAAACGTGTGGCAACCAGCTACTTTCTGATGCTACGGCGGATGTTTCTTTATATCTGGATGATATCTGGATGATATCTGGATGATATCTGGATGATATCTGGATGATATCTGGGAGATATCTGGACGATATCTGGACGATATCTGGACGATATCTGGATGATATCTGGATGATATCTGGGAGATATCTGGGTGATATCTGGATGATATCTGGATGATATCTGGATGATATCTGGGAGATATCTGGATGATATCTGGATGATATCTGGGAGATATCTGGGAGATATCTGGACGATATCTGGATGATATCTGGGAGATATCTGGGAGATATCTGGGAGATATCTGGATGATATCTGGATGATATCTGGACGATATCTGGACGATATCTGGATGATATCTGGATGATATCTGGGAGATATCTGGGTGATATCTGGATGATATCTGGGTGATATCTGGGTGATATCTGGGGGATATCTGGATGATATCTGGGAAATATCTGGATGATATCTGGATGATATCTGGGAGATATCTGGACGATATCTGGACGATATCTGGACGATATCTGGATGATATCTGGATGATATCTGGGAGATATCTGGGTGATATCTGGATGATATCTGGATGATATCTGGATGATATCTGGGAGATATCTGGATGATATCTGGATGATATCTGGGAGATATCTGGGAGATATCTGGACGATATCTGGATGATATCTGGGAGATATCTGGGAGATATCTGGGAGATATCTGGATGATATCTGGATGATATCTGGACGATATCTGGACGATATCTGGATGATATCTGGATGATATCTGGGAGATATCTGGGTGATATCTGGATGATATCTGGGTGATATCTGGGTGATATCTGGGGGATATCTGGATGATATCTGGGAAATATCTGGGTGATATCTGGATGATATCTGGGAGATATCTGGGAGATATCTGGATGATATCTGGATGATATCTGGGTGATATCTGGGTGATATCTGGATGATATCTGGATGATATCTGGGAGATATCTGGGTGATATCTGGGTGATATCTGGATGATATCTGGATGATATCTGGATGATATCTGGGAGATATCTGGGAGATATCTGGATGATATCTGGACGATATCTGGACGATATCTGGATGATATCTGGATGATATCTGGATGATATCTGGGTGATATCTGGATGATATCTGGATGATATCTGGGAGATATCTGGGAGATATCTGGATGATATCTGGACGATATCTGGATGATATCTGGATGATATCTGGATGATATCTGGGAGATATCTGGGTGATATCTGGATGATATCTGGATGATATCTGGGAGATATCTGGATGATATCTGGACGATATCTGGACGATATCTGGACGATATCTGGATGATATCTGGATGATATCTGGATGATATCTGGGTGATATCTGGGTGATATCTGGGGGATATCTGGATGATATCTGGGAAATATCTGGGTGATATCTGGATGATATCTGGGAGATATCTGGGAGATATCTGGATGATATCTGGATGATATCTGGGTGATATCTGGGTGATATCTGGATGATATCTGTATGATATCTGGGAGATATCTGGGTGATATCTGGATGATATCTGGATGTTATCTGGGAGATATCTGGATGATATCTGCAGCAGCTTTATTCAATTATTGAACAAGGAAGATAACCGTGGACACATACACACACACACACACACACACACACACACACACACACACACACACACACACACACACACACACACACACACACACACACACACACACACACACACACACACACACAGTGTGTACCCAAAGTGTCTCTCTGAACATCAGAATAATTGCATTTCTCATAGTCTTCTTGTATATAATATATACAACAGAAGTGAGATGTCTCACTCTGGAGATAAAACAGAGAGCTCAACGCACAGGGGGAAAAGAGGAGCTGCAGCAATGTGCAGAACAATAAACACATGGTGTGTTTTTTTAATGAAACCACATAAACCTATCCTGATTCAACCTCTAAATGCAATTTTAAACCTTAAAATGAGCAGAATGTGGGCACTTTAAATTAAAATCGGATGCAGAGCTTTGACTTTTGGGTTTGAGAAGCTCTGTTTTTGTTTTTTTGTCTTCCGGAGCCACGCTGTTGAACTCTAAATGTACCGAATGCTTCCTGAGAACAGCCGGAGCCGGGTCCCTCCTCGTTCTATAGAAACTCTCCTCTAATATCACTCTCACGCACAGAAAGTGCAGTTGGGAGCAGTTTCATGCAGTGGAGCCGGCGTTGGACACAATACCGTCTCTGTTGTGAGGGTAATTATCTGGACGGAGGAGGGGACCACACCCCCTCTGACAGCCCCATTACAGCTGACGTGGGCGTGCTGAGGAATAACGAGAGCTTTAACCCCGAGGACGGTCTGCACTCATTAACTCTTACTGACGGATATGTTAATGAGATGTTAACCCTCACGTTGTCCTCACATTGTCCTCATGGTGTCCTCATGGTGTCCTCATGGTGTCTTCATGGTGTCATGTTGTCCTCATGTTGCCCTCATGTTGTCCTCGTGTTGCCCTCATGTTGTCCTCATGTTGTCCTCATGTTATCCCCATGTTGTCCTGATGGTGTCCTCATGTTGTCTTCGTGTTGCCCTCATGTTGTCTTCATGTTGTCCTCATGTTGTCCTCATGTTGTCTTCATGTTGTCTTCATGTTGTCCTCGTGTTGCCCTCATGTTGTCCTCATGTTGTCCTCATGTTGCCCTCATGTTGTCCTCATGTTATCCCCATGTTGTCCTCATGTTGTCCCCATGTTTTCCTCGTGGTGTCCTCATGGTGTCTTCATGGTGTCTTCATGTTGTCCTCATGTTGTCCTCATGTTGTCCTCATGTTGTCCTCGTGTTGCCCTCATGTTGTCCTCATGTTGTCCTCATGTTATCCTCATGGTGTCTTCATGGTGTCTTCATGTTGTCCTCATGTTGTCCTCATGTTGTCCTCGTGTTGTCCTCATGTTGCCCTCATGTTGTCCTCATGTTGTCCTCATGTTGCCCTCATGTTGTTCTCATGTTATCCCCATGTTGTCCTCATGTTGTCCCCATGTTTTCCTCGTGGTGTCCTTATGGTGTCTTCATGGTGTCTTCATGGTGTCTTCATGTTGTCCTCATGTTGTCCTCATGTTGTCCTCGTGTTGCCCTCATGTTGTCCTCATGTTGTCCTCATGTTATCCTCATGGTGTCCTCATGTTGTCTTCATGTTGTCCTCATGGTGTCCTCATGTTGTCTTCGTGTTGCCCTCATGTTGTCCTCATGTTGTCCTCATGTTGCCCTCATGGTGTCCTCATGGTGTCCTCATGTTGTCTTCGTGTTGCCCTCATGTTGTCCCCATGTTGTCCTCATGTTGCCCTCATGTTGTCCTCATGGTGTCTTCATGTTGTCCTCGTGATGTCCTCGTGGTGTCCTCGTGGTGTCCTCATGGTGTCTTCATGTTGTCCTCGTGATGTCCTCGTGGTGTCCTCATGGTGTCTTCATGTTGTCCTCGTGATGTCCTTGTGGTGTCCTCATGGTGTCTTCATGTTGCCCTCATGTTGCCCTCATGTTGTCCTCATGGTGTCCTCATGTTGCCCTCATGTTGCCCTCATGTTGTCCTCATGGTGTCCTCATGTTGCCCTCATGTTGCCCTCATGTTGTCCTTTATGGTGTCCTCATGTTGCCCCCATGGTGTCCTCGTCTTGTCCTCATTTTGTCCTCATGTTGTCCTCATGTTGTTTCATGTTGTCTTCATGTTGTCCTCATGTTGTCCTCATGTTGTCCTCATGTTGTCCTCATGTTGTCCTAATGTTGAGATGTTAATGAGATGTTAATGTGGCTGGGCTGCTGGGCTGCTGGGCTGCTGAGCTGCTGAGCCGGCCTCTGATTGGTTAATAATGAAGAAAGTGGCAGAGGGAAATTGAGATTTATTTCAGCGGTGGAGCGGCTGTGTGTGTTGGACCGCAGGGTTATTTTCTAAACATGACGGGTGCATGTTGGTCAGGGCGGGGGTGTGTGTGTGTGTGTGTGTGTGTGTGTGTGTGTGGGGGGGGGGGGAACAGCAGGCTTTTGTGGCCGGCCACGAGGCTAAGTGTATTTAGACTTGTGGTTTTTAGAAAGAGGACGGTGGCTCAAATGAGACGATGTTCCAATACGAGCTGCTGCAGGAATCACACAGAAGAATATATTATATAATAACTAATACGTCCATCAGGGGACACTTTCATACATTAACCCTCGTGTTGTCTTCCCGTCAAAATGGAAAATCAACACTTTTGTTGGACAACATGAAGGCAACATGAGGACAACATGAGGGCAACATGAGGACAACATGAAGACAACATGAGGACAACATGAGGACAACATGAGGACAACATGAGGACAACACGAGGACAACATGAGGGCAACATGAAGACAACATGAGGACAACATGAAGACAACATGAGGACAACACAAGGGACAACACGAGGGACAATATGAAGGAAGAGGAAGCCTGACCTCAGATCTGCTTTAATTACTCCAACAGACGGTTGATCGCCCCGGGTGACCGCAACAGACAACAGGATGCCCGGGGCCCCAACACTACCCCGGGGCCCCAACACAACCCCGGCCTGGGCAACCAGATGCCCGGGGCCCCAACACTACCCCGGGGCCCCAACACAACCCCGGCCTGGGCAACCAGATGCCCGGGGCCCCAACACTACCCCGGGGCCCCAACACAACCCCGGCCTGGGCAACAGGATGCCGTCGCCAAACACCACACGAGTTAAGTACTGCAGTAGAAGTACTAGTACCAAGTTAGAAGTACTAATACCAAGTTAAACTACTGCATTAGAAGTACTAATACCAAGTTAAACTACTGCAGTAGAAGTACTAATACCAAGTTAAACTACTGCAGTAGAAGTACTAATACCAAGTTAAACTACTGCAGTAGAAGTACTAATACCAAGTTAAACTACTGCAGTAGAAGTACTAATACCAAGTTAAACTACTGCAGTAGAAGTACTAATACCAAGTTAAACTACTGCAGTAGTGGTACTAATACCAAGTTAAAGCACTGCAGTAGAAGTACTAATACCAAGTTAAAGCACTGCAGTAGAAGTACTAATACCAAGTTAAACTACTGCAGTAGAAGTACTAATACCAAGTTAAAGTACTGCAGTAGAAGTACTAATACCAAGTTAAACTACTGCAGTAGAAGTACTAATACCAAGTTAAACTACTGCAGTAGTGGTACTAATACCAAGTTAAAGCACTGCAGTAGAAGTACTAATACCAAGTTAAAGCACTGCAGTAGAAGTACTAATACCAAGTTAAACTACTGCAGTAGAAGTACTAATACCAAGTTAAAGTACTGCAGTAGAAGTACTAATACCAAGTTAAAGTACTGCAGTAGAAGTACTAATACCCAGTTAAAGTACTACTAACAGCCAGCTGCAGACAGAGAGTCTTCTGTTCCCACCCGTCTCCAAAGCTAAGCAAAGTACTGCAGTAGAAGTACTACTACCCAGTTAAAGTACTACAGTAGTAGTACTAACAGCTGCAGCCCAACCTGCTTCCAGCTGCAGACAGAGAGTCTTCTGTTCCCACCCGTCTCCAAAGCTTCAGCTGGACACAAGTTAGAAAAACAAACGTCCATTAGCTGCCAGGCTTTGCTGCGCGGCCTCAGACAGGTGGAGCGTTATCGGACCTCCATCTTCCTACCGGCCTGTTTGTCTTTCATTGAAGCTGCTTTTCTTTTTTCTTTCTCACAGAGGAACATCCACTCGGTTGCGTAACGCCTTTGTGTGAACAGAGCCGTGAGAACAGCAACAGAAACGTATAAATCAAAGTCGGCCGTGTGTTGATCATCGCCAGCGCTGTTTGGGTCTCACAGTCTGAGATCCTGACCAGGGGCGCAGCACCACATCCTGGGCCCTGTAGTAAGGCATTCTCTATGGGCCCCTCCCCGCATCCACAGATATTCATTCTAGCATCTTTTTGGGCCCCCCTCAGATGAGGACCCCTCCCCGCATCAACAGTTATTCATTCTAGCATATTGTGGAGCCTCCTCACATGAAGACCCCTCCCCGCTAATGTACCAGAGTCTGGTAGGACCGGGCTAATGGACCAGAGTCTGGTAGGACCGGGCTAATGGACCAGAGTCTGGTAGGACCAGGTTAATGTACCAGAGCCTGGTAGGACCGGGCTAATGTACCAGAGCCTGGTAGGACCGGGCTAGTGGACCAGAGTTTGGTAGGACCGGGCTAATGGACCAGAGTCTGGTAGGACCAGGTTAATGTACCAGAGTCTGGTAGGACCGGGCTAGTGGACCAGAGCCTGGTAGGACCGGGCTAATGGACCATAGCCTGGTAGGACAGGGCTAATGGACCAGAGTCTGGTAGGACCGGGCTAATGGACCAGAGTCTGGTAGGACTGGGCTAATGGACCAGAGTCTGGTAGGACCGGGCTAATGTACCAGAGCCTGGTAGGACCGGGCTAATGGACCAGAGCCTGGTAGGACCGGGCTAATGGACCAGAGTCTGGTAGGACTAGGTTAATGTACCAGAGTCTGGTAGGACCGGGCTAGTGGACCAGAGCCTGGTAGGACCGGGCTAATGGACCATAGCCTGGTGGGACCGGGCTAATGGACCAGAGCCTGGTAGAGCCTGGTAGGACCGGGCTAATGTACCAGAGCCTGGTAGGACCGGGCTAATGGACCAGAGTCTGGTAGGACCGGGCTAATGTACCAGAGTCTGGTAGGACCAGGCTAATGGATCAGAGCCTGGTAGGACCGGGCTAGTGGACCAGAGTCTGGTAGGACCAGGCTAATGGATCAGAGCCTGGTAGGACAGGGCTAGTGGACCAGAGTCTGGTAGGACCGGGTTAATGCTGATACCTTTACTTAAACATCACAGTATTTGTACTTCTGTGGTACTTGAAGTATTTCCTCTACATCTGCCAAACAGTGATAAACA
>JABXJD010000096.1:1855000-1860000 GCA_013375575.1 Percina caprodes | reverse complement strand
CTAAAGGAGAGGACCAAGCATGTTATATGATGCTAAAGGAGACAACCAAGCGTGTTATATGATGCTAAAGGAGAGGACCAAGCGTGTTATATGATGCTAAAGGAGAGGACCAAGCGTGTTATATGACGTTAAAGGAGAGGACCAAGTGTGTTATATGACGCTAAAGGAGAGGACCAAGCGTGTTATATGACGCTAAAGGAGAGGACCAAGCGTGTTATATGACGCTAAAGGAGAGGACCAAGCGTGTTATATGACACTAAAGGAGACAACCAAGCGTGTTATATGACGCTAAAGGAGAGGACCAAGCGTGTTATATGACGCTAAAGGAGACAACCAAGCGTGTTATATGACGCTAAATGAGACCACCAAGCGTGTTATATGACGCTAAAGGAGAGGACCAAGCGTGTTATATGACGCTAAAGGAGAGGACCAAGCGTGTTATAAGACGCTAAAGGAGACAACCAAGCGTGTTATATGACGCTAAAGGAGAGGACCAAGCGTGTTATAAGACGCTAAAGGAGACAACCAAGTGTGTTATATGACACTAAAGGAGACGATCAAGCGTGTTATATGACGCTAAAGGAGACCACCAAGCGTGTTATATGACGCTAAAGGAGACAACCAAGCGTGTTATATGACACTAAAGGAGACGATCAAGCGTGTTATATGACGCTAAAGGAGATGACCAAGCGTGTTATAAGACGCTAAAGGAGACGACCAAGCGTGTTATATGACGCTAAAGGAGACGACCAAGCGTGTTATGACACTAAAGGAGACGACCAAGCGTGTTATAAGACGCTAAAGGAGACGACCAAGCGTGTTATGACACTAAAGGAGACGACCAAGCGTGTCATATGACGCTAAAGGAGACGACCAAGCGTGTTATATGACGTTAAAGGAGACAACCAAGCGTGTTATAAGACGCTAAAGGAGACAACCAAGTGTGTTATAAGACGCTAAAGGAGACAACCAAGCGTGTTATAAGACGCTAAAGGAGACAACCAAGTGTGTTATAAGACGCTAAAGGAGACGACCAAGCGTGTTATATGACGCTAAAGGAGACGATCATGTGATTAATCCCGAGTTCGATCATGTGATTAATCACCATTAAACAGTGATTCTATTGGCCTTCCCAGATGATCGAGGTGGAGAGACGCTCTGAGCTGCAGAGGGAAACTTTCTCTTGGCTGCACATGAACATGAACTCAGATTACAGCCGAATACCTTCAGCCGATGTTTTCCCTCTCTGCTAAATCACCGCCGGCTCGCTCCGCGGTTCAACAAGCAGATCTCAGATAAGGCCGCGGAGCCATGTCCAACTACACTTTTCGGGGGAATTTGAGTCACCGGCCCTCTGATCTCCTCCACAAGCGCGTCTTTGAGTCCGACCTGCATGGGAACCATTACAGAGAAACGTATACAGAGAAAACATGTGGAGCAGAGTGTAAATTGCTCTAAGTAATCAGACGGGAACCGTGGCGCTGGTGCGACCCGATACCTGCGTAACTCACCCTCTTTGTTCAGTGGAATAATCCATTTCACGGTTTGTGTTTTAAGTGGAGAATTAAGTAATTCTTTGCTTTCTCGCTGCGGTGGCTGTTTGTTCAGCAGGTCTGGGGTCAGCGCTCTGCTGCGGGTGGTCATTTTCTCCACGTTTCTGACCCCGTGGCCCTTTGAAGCCTCCGTTTCCTTCCACAGACCAACATTTCTCTGGATCCGGATCACGGAGCAGCAGCCAGAGACAGACGCTGGCTGCTGCTCACACGTTTCTCTTTCCTTCACAGCGAGATCGCTACTTCATGTTTCATGTGAAATTGAACTTATAAAAACATTTCCCTTCATTGAGGAACAATATCTGCTGATACAAAAGGAGTGAGCGCCAAAAAAGAAACAGAAAAATGTCTATTCTTCTTTGAAGAAAGTTGAAAAAACATAAAAAATGAGAAATTAAAACTCAAATAAATTGAGAGAAACTGTCACCGGGGAATAAATAAAAATGTTGAAAATGAAGACAATAAAAGTTGAGAATGAGGACAACACGAGGACAACACGAGGACAACATGACGACAACATGAGGGCAACATGAGGACAACATGAGGACAACATGAAGACAACATGAAGACAACATGAAGACAACATGAGGACAACATGAGGGCAACATGAAGACAACATGAGGACAACATGAGGGCAACATGAGGACAACATGAGGACAACACAAGGACAACACGAGGGCAACATGAAGACAATATGAGGACAACATGAAGACAACATGAGGACAACATGAGGGCAACATGAAGACAACATGAGAACAACATGAAGACAACATGAGGACAACACGAGGACAACATGACGGCAACATGAGGGCAACACAAGGACAACACAAGGACAACACAAGGACAACACGAGGGCAACATGAAGACGACATGAGGACAACATGAGACTACTCTCTACTGATGTCTCTCTACTGATGTCTCTCTACTGATGTCTCTCTACATTGACCAAGCGTCCAACGGGTTTGTCTCCCTGATGATTCATATCAGAGACCAACCTTTTACAGGATCTCCCTAAAAACACAGAGCGGCTTCTGAGAAGTGAAGGTGACACATACAGACTGCAGACAGTGTTACACCCCCACACACACACACACACACACACACACACACACACACACACACACACACACACACACACACACACACACACACACACACACACACACACACACACGCAGGTCAGGATATGATCCTCCACACGGTGACTCAGCGACTGCTGACTACCTCTGAGACATAGAGACAGGGTTGGAGACAGCGATTCTCGAGGATTCCTCATTTGGGAAATTTACAGGAAGCCCTCCACCTTTCTTCCTGTAGAAATGTATAGAAATAAATGTATAAATATATAAATGTATACATAACGTCAAAAGGCGAAAAAAAACAGCTACAACAAGAGTGTTTCAAAAAAAGTCATAAAGATAATAATATAGTAGTCGCAAAAATCCTAAAAGTCATAAAAATAATAGTATAGTATGTCTAAAAAATCATAAAAAACATAAAAGTCCTAAAAAGTCATAGTATAGTATGAGGAAAAGGAACAAAAAGTCATAAAAATAGTATAGTATGTCTAAAAAATCATAAAAGTCATAAAAAGTCATAGTATAGTATGTCTAAAAAATCATAAAAGTCATAAAAAGTCACAAAAGTCATAAAAGCAATAGTATAGTAGGCCTATGTTGAAAAAATCATAAAAGTCATAAAAAGTCATTGTATAGTATGAGGAAAAGGAACAAAAAGTCATAAAAATAATAGTATAGTATGTCTATAAAATCATAAAAGTGATAAAAAGTAAAAATAATAGTATAGTAAGAGGAAAAGTCACAAGAAGTCATAGAAAGGCATAGTATAGTATGTTGAAAAAATCATATAAGTCACAAAAAGTCATAAAAATAAATATATAGTATGTCCAAAAAATCATAAAAGTCATTAAAAGTCATAGAAAGTCTTAGTATAGTATGTTGAAAAAATCATATAAGCCACAAAAAGTCATAAAAATAATGATATAGTATGTCCAAAAAATCATAAAAGTCATTAAAAGTCATAGAAAGTCTTAGTATAGTATGTTGAAAAAATCATATAAGCCACAAAAAGTCATAAAAATAATTATATAGTATGTCCAAAAAATCATAAAAGTCATTAAAAGTCATAGAAAGTCTTAGAATAGTACGAGGAAAAGCCACAAAAAGTCCTAAAAGTGATAATATAGTAAGTCACAAACGTAATAAAAGGCCTGGTAGCGTGTGTTGTGGCGTTTTTGTGCGTTTCGCAGCGTTTGCCCTCTCGCTGCAGCGCCTCCATTCGGGTTGTGTTTCTAGTCTGCTGGACGTCATGCTTGACTCCGAGTGGATTTCCAAGTAAAAACCCAACGTTAAACCTCAGAAGTCAGCCAAGTAATCAGTTTGATCTCCTTTCTAATGACGGTCCAGTGTAACCAAACAGATGTGGAGGTGTAGCCCACCTGTCAGCAGCTGGAGAGGACACCTCTCTGTAGGATCGGACTCTTGTGAAAACAAGCCGGGCGGAGCTGGAGGGCCGCCAGGCAGGCAGCCAGGCGCTGGATCTGCTGATGGGGCATTCTGAGGCCTCTGGAGGGGCCGGGTCTGGAGCACATTAGAGAAGTTAAGCCCCTTAAAGCTGGCTGATCAGGGCCTGGAGTTCCCTTCCCAGGACAGTAAGTCAGTGTGTGTCAGATCGGACGGATCAACCCAGAAACCTTCCCACAGCACCTCCACCCTTGTACATAAACATCCACATTCCCACCGGCCGTGGACACCTGCAAGGACACACACAAGAAATATCTCAACTTTAAGAGAGAGGAATCCAGACCTGCAAAGATTATTGGATTAGTCGTCAATTATTAGCTTTATCGCCAATTATTTTGATAATCAATTAAAAGGTTTGAGTCGTTTTCTGTGTGAAAACAGTGAGACTTCTGACCCATTTTCCTATATCAATGTTCTTTATAATTCCCCAAAATAACATGATTGATTCCACACAACGCTCTTTGCCAAGTACAAATCTCTACTTTCATTAATTTTGGGGCGTCTTATTCAATTTTATAGCATTTGAAACCAAATTGAAGTGTTTTTGAAATAGTATTGAGAGTAAAAGTTGACATATTCCAGTCTGTGATTATCATCAACATCCATTCCTTTAATTTTAGTCTCAATAATTCCTAATTTCTGCTTTTCTATCTTAAACATTAGGTATAATTTCCTATAAATGAGGTTTATTGACCATAAATCCCAAAAATAAAGTTAATAAGTTAGTGTTATATTGTGTTGAAAACGTCAAAAAAGTGACAAACATTGAAAAAAAGCGTCAAAAGTGTTGAAAAACTTAAGAAAAAGTTACAAAAAATCAATAAAAAGCGTCAAAAAAATTGTTGATTTTTAATTTTGACGTGATAAATGTGAATTCCTTCTGGTTTCTTCTCTCCTGTGTGAC
>JABXJD010000096.1:1842500-1850000 GCA_013375575.1 Percina caprodes | reverse complement strand
AGGACACTAAGACACGAGGAGACAAGAAAGGACCAACAACACAAGACCGGGGAAGACACTAAGACACGAGGAGACAAGACAGGACCAACAACACAAGGCCCGGGGAAGACACTAAGACACGAGGAGACAAGAAAGGACCAACAACACAAGACCGGGGAAGACACTAAGACACGAGGAGACAAGAAAGGACCAACAACACAAGACCGGTGAAGACACTAAGACACGAGGAGACAAGACAGGACCAACAACACAAGACCGGGGAAGACACTAAGACACGAGGAGACAAGAAAGGACCAACAACACAAGACCGGGGAACACAATAAGACATGAGGAGACAAGACAGGACCAACAACACAAGGCCCGGGGAAGACACTAAGACACGAGGAGACAAGAAAGGACCAACAACACAAGACCGGGGAAGACACTAAGACACGAGGAGACAAGACAGAGCCAACAACACAAGACGGGGGAGGACACTAAGACACGAGGAGACAAGACAGAGCCAACAACACAAGACCGGGGAGGACACTAAGACACGAGGAGACAAGACAGAGCCAACAACACAAGACGGGGGAGGACACTAAGACACGAGGAGACAAGTCAACACAAGACCGGGGAAGACACTAAGACACGAGGAGACAAGAAAGGACCAACAACACAAGACCGGGGAAGACACTAAGACACGAGGAGACAAGTCAACACAAGACCGGGGAAGACACTAAGACACGAGGAGACAAGAAAGGACCAACAACACAAGACCGGGGAAGACACTAAGACACGAGGAGACAAGACAGAGCCAACAACACAAGACGGGGGAGGACACTAAGACACGAGGAGACAAGACAGAGCCAACAACACAAGACCGGGGAGGACACTAAGACACGAGGAGACAAGACAGAGCCAACAACACAAGACGGGGGAGGACACTAAGACACGAGGAGACAAGTCAACACAAGACCGGGGAAGACACTAAGACACGAGGAGACAAGAAAGGACCAACAACACAAGACCGGGGAAGACACTAAGACACGAGGAGACAAGTCAACACAAGACCGGGGAAGACACTAAGACACGAGGAGACAAGAAAGGACCAACAACACAAGACCGGAGAAAACACTAAGACAAGAGGAGACAAGACAGGACCAACAACACAAGACCGGGGAGGACAGTAAGACACGAGGAGACAAGACAGGACCCAAAAACCAACACAGAAACCCCCCAAACCATCACAAATATAGTCTTGGGTTGCCTCTGAAATCTCGTCCTCTGCACTACCAGAGAGAATATGGTGTGTTTTGAAGGTGTAACCATGGCAACCTATGATGTTATGAGTTATGAGACCATGAGCAGGATATCAGAGCTTTAACTAACCGGATGAGAGCCTGTTAATATCTTCATCGCCATCGGCAGTCGGTGACTCATGCAAACAGCTTTTCACACCGCGTCTTCATCACGGTCACAGACCGACCCCCCGGGGGCCGGATTAGCGCCCAGTGCCCCCCCCCCCAGCGCTGTGATTACCAGGAAGCCCCCGCTGGGACGTCAGCCGCTCGCTCGTCCTCGTGGACGGGTCCCAGCGTCTTCACTTCCTGTGTGGACGGGGAAGCCGTGCAGCTTCCTGTTGGGAAGCGACCCCAACGCCACTTCAATGTCCGCCGCCGCCGTCTCCTTGGAGGTAATTAACAGCCCGGTGCGGTGACCTTCTGCCCCGCGGCGGCGCTAACGCGAGGAGACGCCCGGCCGGCTGCCATTTAAAGTTCACAGAGACGGAGAAAGCGTTTCATTCATTAATTAATGATATTTAAGGGTGTTTGATGAGGTTATTTTTATAACTTCTAGTTCTTCTAGTACAGATTCAGATTATCAACACAAAATATTACATTTAAAGGTACTAATATATATATATATATATATATATATATATATATATATATATATATATATATATATATATATATATATATATCATAATGCATAATGTTGACACTTTTGCACTTTTACTTGAATGATCTTAAAGTTTGATCGTCTTTCTGCTGGCGTGTTGCAGCCCAACAGGATGAGTCATGTGTCCCGGAGGCTCGTTGTGTTCGGCCGACCGGAGAAGAAGAAGAAGAAGAAGAGAAGAAGAAGAAGAAGAAGAACATCTGTTAATGTGAAGAAGCTTTTATTTTTACATCGGTAATGAAGTTGAATGTTAATTTCCTGGAATAAATGTCCAGACTGTGTTCACGCAGCCTGACTCAGGATGGGTCAGCGATCTGATTCGTTGGTGGAATGGACTGGACGTTATGTTAATGTCGTCATGTTGTCCTCGTGTTGTCCTCGTGTTGTCCTCGTGTTGTCCTCATGTTGTCTTCATGTTGTCTTCATGTTGCCCTTATGTTGTCTTCATGTTGTCTTCATGTTGTCCTCGTGTTGTCCTCGTGTTGTCTTCATGTTGTCTTCATGTTGTCTTCATGTTGTCCTTATGTTGTCTTCACGTTGTCCTCATGTTGTCCTCATGTTGCCCTCATGTTGCCCTCATGTTGTCTTCATGTTGTCTTCATGTTGCCCTCATGTTGTCCTCATGTTGTCCTCATGTTGTCCTCATGTTGTCTTCATGTTGCCCTCATGTTGTCTTCATGTTGTCCTCATGTTGTCCTCATGTTGTCCTCATGTTGCCCTCATGTTGTCTTCATGTTGCCCTCATGTTGCCCTCATGTTGCCCTCATGTTGTCCTCATGTTGCCCTCATGTTGCCCTCATGTTGCCCTCATGTTGTCCTCATGTTGTCTTCATGTTGCCCTCATGTTGCCCTCATGTTGTCCTCATGTTGTCCTCATGTTGTCCTCATGTTGTCTTCATGTTGCCCTCATGTTGTCTTCATGTTGTCCTCATGTTGTCCTCATGTTGCCCTCATGTTGTCTTCATGTTGTCCTCATGTTGTCTTCATGTTGCCCTCATGTTGTCTTCATGTTGTCCTCATGTTGTCCTCATGTTGCCCTCATGTTGTCTTCACGTTGCCCTCACGTTGCCCTCATGTTGTCTTCACGTTGCCCTCATGTTGTCTCATGTTGTCTTCATGTTGTCTTCACGTTGCCCTCATGTTGTCTTCATGTTGTCCTCATGTTGTCCTCTATCTATCCATCCATCCATCATCTCCTTCCCTGAGCGGCGTGCATTCCCTTCCCACATGAAGTTTCTGTTCCTGTCGTCCGTGTTGCACCAATCAGAGATGCCAGCCGGTTCGGTCCTGGACCCCCGACGGCCCCCGCTGATGGAGGCCCCGATGAACAGAGCAGTGTTCTGGTGGCAGGACCTGACCCCCCCCCTGACATTCACACACACAGCGAGAGGCTCTGCACACAAACAAGCCATTTGGATTTCATTTAGATTTAAGGAGATGCTGAGGAGAGGAAGGAAACACGGAGGGGCCGGCAGGGTGGAGGGGATCGGAGGGGGGGTACGTGTCACTGGGGGCATGAATGGGAATATATTACCAACCCGGCCTTAACTGAAAACACACTATTTATATCAGGAGTCAAACTCAGGTTTTTACTAAAGTAGAGACTTTTTAAAGAGTTTCACTGCTGGGTGACATCATGCAGAAAGGTGAGCGAGGTCGAGGGGCAACCGGGAGAGTCGGGACTATTTAGGGTCGGTCTGATAATAGATATACATCTATCCATCCATCCATCCATCCATCCATCCATCCATCCATCCATCCATCTTCAACCGCGTATCGGGTCTCGGGGGCAGCAGCTCCAGCAGGGGACCCCAAACTTCCCTTTCCTGAGCCACATCAACCAGCTCCGACTGGGGGATCCTGAGGTGTTCCCAGGCCAGGTTGGAGATATAATCTGTCCACCTAGTCTTGGGTCTTCCCCGAGGCCTCCTCCCAGCTGGACGTCCCTCCACCTAGTCCTGGGTCTTCCCCGAGGCCTCCGCCCAGCTGGACGTGTCTGGACCACCTCCCTAGGGAGGCCCCCAGGAGGCATCCTTACCAGATCCACCTCAACTGGCTCCTTTTGACGCGAAGGAGCAGTGGCTCTACTCCGAGCTCCTCTCGGAAGACTGAGCTTCTCAATACATGTTACCTAGACCTGCAGGTAGTGCGTGTTATAGTCTGGTAGGACCGGGCTAATGGACCAGAGTCTGGTAGGACCGGGCTAATGGACCAGAGTCTGGTAGGACCGGGTTAATGGACCAGAGTCTGGTAGGACCGGGTTAATGGACCAGAGTCTGGTAGGACCGGGCTAATGGACCAGAGTCTGGTAGGACCGGGCTAATGGACCAGAGTCTGGTAGGACCGGGTTAATGGACCAGAGTCTGGTAGGACCGGGTTAATGGACCAGAGTCTGGTAGGACCGGGCTAATGGACCAGAGTCTGGTAGGACCGGGCTAATGGACCAGAGTCTGGTAGGACCAGAGTCTGGTAGGACCGGGTTAAGGGCTAACAATTGTTTTTAATGAAAACACTGGCACACAAACAAGAAGCAAGACAAAAAAATGGGGAAATTATAATTTATGCAAGACTCGGAAATGAAGACACTGGACTAAAATAGTCAATGGAAACACTGACCGCTAAAAACCTTAATCCACGTCACACGCTTTGTTTGTGAAACACTCCGGGTGACATGTGACGTCTCGGTGGAGTCAGCCTGAAGCCTGCTTGACTCCACAGATCTGTGTGAACGCAGCGTCTCATCTTGGAAGGCAGCAGCCAATGGAAAAGACTATTTTTCCAGCAGGACCAATAAAATCTCACATGGCGTTTGTCATCTCTGAACAGTTGAACCGTAAACAGAGCCCGCTCCATCTCCAATATATATATATATATATATATATATATATATATATATATATATATATATATATATATATATATATATATATATATATATTTATTAGGTCATTTGGCCCGGCCAAGGCATCCCATTTAGCAGCTGATAAAAGCATTTGGGATGACTGCTGGAGCCCCGGGGCGGCTTGGAGAGGTCCCTCACCTCATCTGGGTTCAGTCATCCAGCGGTCTCCACGGAGCCGTTAGAGACGGCCGGGTTGGACGGCTGCAGGGAAAGAGTGGGCAGACTGGGACACGCGCAGATGAGCAGGATCAAACATGCTTCTGGCCTGGCGGTTTAACGCTGGAAAAACCATAGCGGGCTGCGGAGAAGGAGGCCGAGAGGAGGTGGAAATGGGGGTGTAGTAATGGGGGTGTAGTAATGGGGGTGTAGTAATGGTCCGCTTTATTGCTTTCTACTGTTAAAATGAAGAGGTCGGGTTTCATGGCAGCAGCCACCGTACGCGCTCGGCTGCTGATCCAGCGCTGGTCTCAGTTTCAGCCGGCGGCGACCCGAGAAGACGGAGTCCAGCAGAGCGAGGAGGCGACAGGTTTCACTCAGGAAGACTCTCATCGTGTGGATGCATAGGCGGACATTTTGGGGGAAGGGGGTGCAAGGGGATATGTCCCCTCCAATATATAGCAGATGCATATTTGTCCCCCTAAATAAATACAGAAGACAACCTCACTCCCCAAAAGAGGAGAATGTAACGGTTCAGGGGGCTCAAGACAAGATCTGACTTGTGCAACATCGGGGGGGTGGGGGTTGGCGGGGGGTTAATGAGCACCACAGGAACGTGAAAAATAAAGATATGATTTCTTGTGATTTTGTCTTTTACGTAGATTTATACTTTGGAGCTTTAACGATGTCTCTAATAAATAAAGAGACATTTGCACAATAACTTGTTGCAGAAAAATTAACCAGAATGCAGGAAATTAACAGTTTGATATATTACTGCAGAATATTTCTCTCTGACATGTAGCGCAGTAGAAGTACCATGAAAAGAAAGTACAAGTACCTCAACATCTGGACTGAAGTACAGTACTGGAGTAAAAGTACTCAGTTACATTCCTCCTGCTGGTTATCAACTGTCTTTATTTATTAACCCCGAAAGGAACTGGTTTCCCAGATGCTGGTCTGAGCCCCCGCAGACAGCCGGGAGCCCCCGAGCTAAGACACTTGGACAGGTACCGTCCAGCGTCTCCACTGTCAGGGACGCCACTGAGTGGGTGAGACGTGACACGTCCCAGACTCTGTGGACGGACTGTCTTGCCTCCTCTCAATTTCAACCCGGGGACGGAGTCCCAGGCGGCAGAATCCGCCCACAGGTCGCTGGTTTTCCCATCAGTGTCCTCATCGTCTTCATTCTCAGAGACACTGGGGACTGATGGACAGTCGGGGACAGATCGAGAGCTTCGAGAGGAGCCTGACTCTGCAGCCTGCCAGTCAACGCCGTGGGACAAGCGTTCCCAGTCAAGTAAATGAGAAGGCGTCCTGGCAGCTTATTACAGTGAACGGGGGTTTGATTTTTATATTAAGTAAGTCACGTAAGCCCAAAAATACTAATAGAAATCAGCAGTTGTTTTATTATACATGGAGTCATCCTCATAGTTTGGCAGCCTGACGTCTGACCCCCCCCCCCCATGAGAGATAGCAGCCTGACGTCTGACCCCCCCCCCCCATGAGAGATAGCAGCCTGACGTCTGACCCCCCCCCCCCATGAGAGATAGCAGCCTGACGTCTGCAGTAATCCAGGAGTATTTCCCTCCCCAGTCCTCCAAGTACCTGCAGCACACACACACACACACACACACAGACACACACACACAACACAACACACACACACACACACACACACACACACACACACACAGACACACACACAACACAACACACACACACACACACACACACACAACACACAACACAACACACACACACACACACACACACACACACACACACACAGACACACACACAGACACACACACACACACACAGACACACACACAGACACACACACACACACAACATAACACACCACACACACACACACACACACACACAACACACAACATAACACACACACACACAACACACAACACAACACACCACACACACACACACAACACACACAACACACAACATAACACACAAACACACACAACACAACACACAACATAACACACACACACACACACAACACACCACACACACACACACAACACACACAGAACACAAACACACACAACACACAACACAACACACACACACACACACAACACACACAGAACACACACACAACACACACAACACACACACAACACACACACAACACACACACAACACACACAACACACACACACAACACACACAACACAACACACACACAACACAACACAACATAACACACACAAACACACACAACACACACACGCTCTAATTTTCCTTGTCAGTCCTTCAGTCGTGTTGTGTCGGGGGGGCTGTGTTGCATCGTGGTGTACAGAGTCTAATGTAGGCTACATCATAGCTACGCCCTAATTAGCGCTGTGCATTGTGGGTATTTTCTAGGGAAGGATATAGTGAGTGAAAGTAACCGCCAACTATAAACATCACCTAACGAAGACGGACACGCTGATGTGGTGGATCTGTTAGAGAAGGGGTTCTTCTTCTTCTTC
>JABXJD010000096.1:1832500-1840000 GCA_013375575.1 Percina caprodes | reverse complement strand
AATAAAATAATATCCAAAATAATCAGTTAAAAAGTTAAATAACAGTCTTTACCTATTTTTATGAAATGTAATGTGACCATTAGCTCCCTAAAATCTGTCTTTTCTATTGACTTCTACACACACAACCCTAATTAGATTGACTCTACCAGCGTGCTGATTGGCTGTCGGACTCCCAGCTGCTTTTTTCCCAGCGTCCCCCTCATCAGCAGACAGGAAGTAGAAGCTCCTGATTATGTCGGCCCTCTGTGCTGCATGTGGTTCTGATTTTGGACATGAGGCAAAGTGTTTTCATTGGCCGCCGCCGGCGCTCAGCTTCCTGTTGCAGACGCTCGTTTGGGCCTCGTCCTCTCCACTTTTATTTCCTCTAACACGGCGGTAAAGAGGCCGCTCGGCTTTTCTTCATCCAGCTAATTGGGAGCCACTTTAACCCCCCCGCCCCGCTCGTTATGACAGGGTTAATGGCTTTAGTGAGAGGGTACTTTTTACTGGACCTGCTGGTTTTCTGCAGGGCCTCAAAACCAATTACAGTAATCAAAGCCCATATGTGGCCAGGCATGGGGGGGGGGGGCTCAGGTGTAAACCATCTATGGAGGCTTTCTTCTGCTGCAGAATAACGCCGTTGTTTCCAACGTATTTACACTGCAGTGAGTGTAGCTCCCCCACGAAGGTAAAACCTCCAACGGGGGCATTAATACTTGAAGGGCTTCATAAAATAGGTTCTTGGCATAAAAAATAATAACGGTTGGTGAATGGCGGACCCAAAATGCATGAAACTGAAGGTAGTTTTGATGATTTAATGAATCCAGAAATGAGTCCTGGAAACAACACTGTAAGAAATGTAATGTGAAATTTACAGTAACTATGGCAACGATTGTCCAGCAAGTTCCTGTGAAGTCTTTCTCCAGTAAAGGTACCGTACTCCATGTACAGTATTCTGTGTATTCATTGGAAAATACACAACAATTTGGAAGCAACAAAAGCATAAAAAAGCAACAAAAATGTTGAAAAAAGCAACAAAAATGTGGAAAAAGGACAGAGAAGACAGAGAAGACACCAACAACCTGTCTTCTGCGTCTTCATGTCCGTCTTCTGTCCTCCGGCTCCCCGAGTGACGTTCACACGGTGAAATAACAAAGTGGTAAAATCCTGCAGCAGCGCTGTCAGGTTTATTTTTAGACTACGGGGGTCAGAGGTCAACTCAACGCAGGTGTCCCGGAGACGAGTCTGGGAGACCAATCAGAGGTGAGGACAGACGTCCATAACAACCTCAGAGGTGAGGACAGACGTCCATAACAACCGTCCCTCAGAGACGATCTTCTTCCCATGTTGTTGTAATTATAGGAAATTCTTTATTAGGAATCACAGCCTGAGATGTGACAAAAATACAGGATAGAGGAGCCCCCCCCCAAAAAAATAATACAGGATAGAGGAGCCCCCCCAAAAAAATACAGGATAGAGGAGCCCCCCCAAAAAAATAATACAGGATAGAGGAGCCCCCCCCCAAAAAAATAATACAGGATAGAGGAGCCCCCCCCCAAAAAATAAAGGATAGAGGAGCCCCCCCAAAAAAATACAGGATAGAGGAGCCCCCAAAAAATACAGGATAGAGGAGCCCCCAAAAATACAGGATAGAGGAGCCCCCCCCCAAAAATACAGGATAGAGGAGCCCCCAAAAATACAGGATAGAGGAGCCCCCCCCCAAAAAAATAATACAGGATAGAGGAGCCCCCAAAAATACAGGATAGAGGAGCCCCCAAAAAATACAGGATAGAGGAGCCCCCAAAAATACAGGATAGAGGAGCCCCCAAAAATACAGGATAGAGGAGCCCCCAAAAATACAGGATAGAGGAGCCCCCAAAAATACAGGATAGAGGAGCCCCCAAAAATACAGGATAGAGGAGCCCCCAAAAAATACAGGATAGAGGAGCCCCCAAAATAATACAGGATAGAGGAGCCCCCCCCCCCAAAAAAATACAGGATAGAGGAGCCCCCCCCCCAAAATAATACAGGATAGAGGAGCCCCCAAAAAATACAGGATAGAGGAGCCCCCCCCAAAAAAAATACAGGATAGAGGAGCCCCCAAAAAATACAGGATAGAGGAGCCCCCAAAAAAATACAGGATAGAGGAGCCCCCAAAAATACAGGATAGAGGAGCCCCCAAAAAATAATACAGGATAGAGGAGCCCCCAAAAATACAGGATAGAGGAGCCCCCAAAAAATACAGGATAGAGGAGCCCCCAAAAATACAGGATAGAGGAGCCCCCAAAAATACAGGATAGAGGAGCCCCCAAAAATACAGGATAGAGGAGCCCCCAAAAAAATACAGGATAGAGGAGCCCCCAAAAATACAGGATAGAGGAGCCCCCAAAAATACAGGATAGAGGAGCCCCCAAAATAATACAGGATAGAGGAGCCCCCAAAAAATACAGGATAGAGGAGCCCCCAAAATAATACAGGATAGAGGAGCCCCCAAAAAATACAGGATAGAGGAGCCCCCAAAAAAATACAGGATAGAGGAGCCCCCAAAAAATACAGGATAGAGGAGCCCCCAAAAAAATACAGGATAGAGGAGCCCCCAAAAAAATACAGGATAGAGGAGCCCCCAAAAAAATACAGGATAGAGGAGCCCCCCCCCAAAAAAAATACAGGATAGAGGAGCCCCCCCCCCAAAAAAAAATACAGGACAGTCTTTCATTCTTTCATTATTTATCTGCAGCTTCAACAAAAACATAAAAAGCAACAAAAATGTGGAGAAAAAAAAATTTGAAAAAATGTGGAAAAAAACAAAAAAATATGAAACAAACAACAATTTTGAAAAAAAAACAAAAAAAAATTGTGAAAAAGGAATTTTTATTGGAAAAAAAACAACTGAAATGTGAAAAAAAATCAGTAAACGTGGAAAAAAACAAGAAAAATGTGGAAAAAATAAAAATTAGGAAAGGACATAACTCTGGGTTCAACATGGGGGGTCAAACACTTTGGGCCTTTTCTGCTTCACATTATGGTGAAAATGTCTTTATTTATGGGGGGGGGGGCGCAGGGGCAGTTTTGAATATTTGGGGATTTTAAATATGAAAACGACAAAAATGTTGACAAAAGAAACTGTTTAAAAAAAATTCTACGAAAAAAACAACAAAAACATCTGAAAAAAACGAAAACAAAAAGGTTGAAAAAAATGAAGAACAAAACAAGAAAAATAGAAAAATATCGAGGGGGGGGGCACAAAAAAATGTAAACAACAAAAATTTTGAAAAAAAGACATACGTTGAAAAATAGAGAGCCCCCAAAAAAAAAAAAACTAAATAAAAAAATAAAAAATTTAAATGAAAAACCCGAGAAAAATGTTGGGTGATGAAAATGTTGAAAAAAAAAGACAAAATAAAATGAAAGAATTTTATTTTTTTAAAAGACAAAAAAAGAATATTAATAAAAAAACAACAATAAAAACCCTGAAAAGTGTCCAAGGGCCGTTGCCATGGCAACAGATTGCTGAGGTTGTGTGTGTAGAAGTCGTCTCCACGGCGATGCAGCATGTTACTGCAGAGGAAACTTTGTGTTTCTGGGAAAGCCCCCGACCCTCTGACACACCACCCCCCCCCACCCCCACCCCCCCTCTTGCCGCCACCACCCTGTAATTGCACCAATTACTTTTCCATAACAGCCATGAAACACTTATGTATGTGGTTAGAAAAACAATTTCCACATGAAACACTTGTTCATTCATAAGGTCCAGCAGCAGTGCGGGGGATGCTCTGCACACGTCACGCTGCTCCACGCCGTCCCTCCACGCACCACGCTCCACGCTCTACGCTCCACGCTCCACGCCGCCGCTCCACGCTCCACGCTCCACGCTCCACGCTCCACGCCGCCGCTCCACGCTCCACGCCGCCGCTCCACGCTCCACGCTCCACGCCGCCGCTCCACGCTCCACGCGCGCTCACGCTCCACGCTCCACGCCGCTCCACGCTCCACGCCGCCGCTCCACGCTCCACGCCGTCCCTCCACGCTCCACGCTCCACGCTCCACGCCGCCGCTCCACGCTCCACGCTCCACGCCGCCGCTCCACGCTCCACGCTCCACGCCGTCCCTCCACGCTCCACGCCGCCGCTCCACGCTCCACGCCGTCCCTCCACGCTCCACGCTCCACGCTCCACGCCGCCCCTCCACGCTCCACGCCACCGCTCCACGCTCCATGCTCCACGCTGCCCCTCCACGCCGCTCCTCCACGCACCACGCTCCACGCTCCACGCTGTCCCTCCACGCACCACGCTCCACGCTCTACGCTCCACGCTCCACGCCGCCGCTCCACGCTCCACGCTCCACGCTCCACGCCGTCCCTCCACGCACCACGCTCCACGCTCTACGCTCCACGCTCCACGCCGCCGCTCCACGCTCCACGCTCCACGCCGCCGCTCCACGCTCCACGCTCCACGCTCCACGCCGCCGCTCCACGCTCCACGCCGTCCCTCCACGCTCCACGCTCCACGCCCACGCCGCGCTCCACGCTCCACGCCCACGCCCGCTCCACGCTCCACGCCGTCCCTCCACGCTCCACGCTCCACGCTCCACGCCGCCCCTCCACGCTCCACGCCACCGCTCCACGCTCCATGCTCCACGCTGCCCCTCCACGCCGCTCCTCCACCCCACTCCTCCACGCCGCCCCTCCACGCCGCCCCACTCCTCCACGCCGCCCCACTCCTCCACGCCGCCCCACTCCTCCACGCCGCCCCTCCACGCCGCCCCACTCCTCCACGCCGCCCCTCCATGCCGACTCTCCATGCCGACTCTCCACGCCGCCCCTCCACGCCGCCCCTCCACGCCGCTCCTCCATGCCACTCCTCCACGCCGCCCCACTCCTCCACTGATAATGAAGAGATGTCGGGCGGGGGGGGCTGCCCATGGAAAGGCGCCCCGAGCAGTTGGGGGTTCAGTGCCTTGCTCAGGAGGTGAACTGGCACCTCTCCAGCTACCAGTCCACCACCAGACTTTGGTCCCTACGGTTCCCAACCCAACTCCCTACTGACAGAGCTACTGCCCCCCACAAGCTGCACCCACTGCAGGGGAAACCAACTCTCCGCTCCCCATTGACTTGCATTGTGTGAGGGGCCCCCCCCCCCCCACCCCACCTGTACATTACGATACACTCGAGTCACGATTCGATTCATAATTATAAGTTAACGATACGATTTCTCCAGATTTTTTGTAACAAAATGAGCAAATAACTGAAAACAAATTCCTGAATATCTATAATTATATTATTATTTCTGTAATTCTCTGAAGATTTTCAAGTTACAACCTTCTTTATTTCCTTTGTATCTTGTGGGCACCAGAACGTTTCTGTCCATGTCCCTCTGTAATTATGACTCATATTCAGCACCTTCCTGTAAATATTGTCTCCAGAACACGCTGTTCTTCATAGTGTTAGGAGACAGTAGATAAGGAACACCACGCCCCCCCCTCTCTTTTCTTCTTCTTCTGCACTTATATTTCATATATTTTGTTATATTTTATATATTTTATATTTTTTATATTTTTATATTTTATTTTTTATATTTATTTTATTTTTTGTATTTAATATTTTTATATTTTATATATTATTTTTTATATTTTTATATTTTATTTTTTATATTTTATATTTTATATTTTTATATTTTTATATCTGTGTTAAAACTGTAAAGGTGTTGCTTCTATCTCGTTGCACAGCTACTGCTCATGTGTACGACAATAAAACGCTTTTATTCTAAAATAAAACATCAGAAAAAAATAGTAATACAATTAAATTAAAACAAAAATAAAACTCCATAATTTCCAGTAGTTAAAAACCTCTATTTACACATGAAAGAGGAGGAAGAAGTATGTTCTCCTTCCCCTTTATACCCTTTATACCCATTAAATTAAATTAATTACTACAAAATAATAAGTCTGCAGAGGTAATAAATCCATAATCAATGAAAACATAAATTTCCATTCATATATTTACCAATACACAACAATATTTGTACACATACTACAAATTATTCAAAATATATTCAATATAAGCCCAGGTCATTAATTGTTTCTCTGGAATATAATTCTTTAAATATGTATTATATTAAAATATGTTGCTTTAAGTTATTATTGAGTTATTTAATGCCACTGACGGATGAACAGAAACTTTTCCTTGGAGCCATTTGATTGGCTGATGAGGCGATAAGCCGACTATTTATATACCGGCTGGCTGGGCAGCTTCTTATCGCCGTGGCGACAGCTCACGCCCGTCTGAAACTCAGAGAGGCACGTACAAGGTCAAAGGTCAAAGGTCAAAAGTCACATCCCAGCTGGGATACAGACCAAGTCAACTAGTGACCCTTAAACTTCAAAAATATCTTTAAAAAGAAGAATTCAGAATACAATTTACAAATATTCAATTAATACAGTTTGTAATGAAATAAAACTACAAATAAATAAGTGCAAATAATGAAATATGGAAGGAAGAAAGTAAGAAATTAAACAATTAAAAGATAAAAAGTACAAAAATGTCACTTTGAAAACATCAAACAACCCGGAGTAGACATCAGCTTCATGGCTGCAACCCGCCACAAAACCAAGAAGAAGAAGAAGAAGAAGAAGAAGTTGTAGTTCATGTCCCCCAGTATTTCCTCTCTGTCTGCACACATGGGGGCAACGAAGACAGATGGACGTGGACGGACGAGGAGACGAGAGACTTTCTGGATTTAATTCATCAGGAACTCGTGAAGGAAATGGCCGACAAAGGTTAGGACAAGCCGTGGGACGTCCTGGGAGACGCTGGGAGACGCTCAGACAGAGAGACATGTCTCAAAAAAATGAGTCTCGCAGCGGTGCCAGGGGGGGCAATAAAAGACAAGCTGCATCTGCATTGTCATGGCGATGTGTTGGTAGCCTCATTGTTTTCTTATTATAGCTCGATATGTCTCTATCAGCTGGAACATGAGCTCTATGGAGCCTGTCCCATAGTGGTCATGTGATGTTGTCCCATAGTGGTCATGTGATGTTGTCCCATAGTGGTCATGTGATGTTGAAGTACAAAGAGTAGTTGCTATGGAGATGATACACGGCTCGTCTCATTGGTGTGAACATGCAGCTTTCAGACGGCTGCAGAGCGTCTCGTAGCAAATCTTTGGTCTTGTGTTTTCTCCTTAACTTCTCCAGGACATGAACACCTGTTTCCTGGTGAAAGTCTTGTGTTTTCTCCTTAACTTCTCCAGGACATGAACACCTGTTTCCTGGTGAAAGTCTTGTGTTTTCTCCTTAACTTCTCCAGGACATGAACACCTGTTTCCTGGTGTAAGTCTTGTGTTTTCTCCTTAACTTCTCCAGGACATGAACACCTGTTTCCAGGTGAAAGTCTTGTGTTTTCTCCTTAACTTCTCCAGGACATGAACACCTGTTTCCAGGTGAAAGTCTTGTGTTTTCTCCTTAACTTCTCCAGGACATGAACACCTGTTTCCTGGTGTAAGTCTTGTGTTTTCTCCTTAACTT
>JABXJD010000096.1:1750000-1827500 GCA_013375575.1 Percina caprodes | reverse complement strand
GATGCAAAACCTCCACAATAAGATGCAAATGACCCAAAAAGATACAAAATAAAGGAAAATAGATGCAAAACCCGTCAGTTTTCTACTAAATGTGCTGTATTTATTAAAGCGCTTTTCTAGGCTTAACTACTCAAAGCTCTTTTACGTCATACAGGAACCATCACACACTGTGGCCAAGGCTGCTCAGACACACACACACACACACCTGCTCATCAGATACACACACATCTACACACCTGCTCATCAGGTACACACACACACACACACCTGCTCATCAGATACACAGAGAGACACACACACACACACACACACATCTACACACCTGCTCATCAGATACACACTCACACACACATCTACACACCTGCTCATCAGATACACACTCACACATCTACACACCTGCTCATCAGATACACACTCACACACATCTACACACCTGCTCATCAGATACACACATCTACACACCTGCTCATCAGATACACACTCACACACATCTACACACCTGCTCATCAGATACACACTCACACACATCTACACACCTGCTCATCAGATACACACATCTACACACCTGCTCATCAGATACACACTCACACACACCTACACACCTGCTCATCAGACACACACACCTACACACCTGCTCATCAGATACACACATCTACACACCTGCTCATCAGACACACACACACCTACTCATCAGACACACTCACACACATCTACACACCTGCTCATCAGACACACACACACCTACTCATCAGACACACTCACACACATCTACACACCTGCTCATCTGACACACACATCTACACACCTGCTCATCAGATACACACACACCTACACACCTGCTCATCAGATACACACACACCTACACACCTGCTCATCAGATACACACACACCTACACACCTGCTCATCAGATACACACACACACTCCGATGGTTCAGTGTCTTGCCCAAGGACACTTCAACATGGGACCAGGACCAGGGATCGAACCACCAACCTTCCACAGCTGCCCCCTACTGGAGGACGTGTCCCTACATCCACCGCTGCCTACAGTTTCCATATGAAGGTTTAATTCATGCAACATATGGAAAAAGAAGAAAATGACACCGGCTTTTTTCTTTTCGATTTATTTTTCCCGCACTAAGTGAAAAACTGGTTTAGTAGAAGGTGTTGGGCCTCTTGGTGGTGAAGCGGGGCTTGTGCTGGCGGCGCAGGACGCGGTGGGGCAGGGGGAACTTGATCTTGGAGTCCTGGAGGAACCAGAGGAGACATGTTAGCTCCACACAGCGGACATCTACAGGAGCTCTGGATCAACCCTCCAGTTGTCCCGTTTCAGAGGGTTCATAGCAGGAATATGGATTTATTCATTTATTGGCTTATATCAGAATCAAAAACATACAAATATACACACACACACTAATATATACATACTCTAAACAGAACAATATAGAGGCATGAGTGCAATAAAAAATTATTTAAATGTGGAACATAGTGCAAAGGATGCTGGAATAAATAGTATTAAGTTATTATATTACAATATGAACATGGGAGGGTGAGCAGAGCTTTGTCTATTCGTAGTTTTCTCCTAAATTCAACAGGACGTAGCATTAGATGATGCATCCCATTCAGAAAAGCTGTTTTAATGTGTAGCTCTGTTACACACACACACACACACACACACACACACACACACGACAAGAAAGAAATCTATCTCTCTATCGTGAAAGTGACGCAAAATAAATATTTTCTTTCCACTACATGTCCAACTAGTCCTGCAGTGTCTCCCTGGGTTCTCCACCCGTCTCTCCCCGGGTTCTCCACCCGTCGCTCCCCGGGTTCTCCACCCGTCGCTCCCCGGGTTCTCCACCCGTCGCTCCCCGGGTTCTCCACCCGTCGCTCCCCGGGTTCTCCACCCGTCGCTCCCCGGGTTCTCCACCCGTCGCTCCCCGGGTTCTCCACCCGTCGCTCCCCGGGTTCTCCACCCGTCGCTACCCGGGTTCTCCACCCGTCGCTACCCGGGTTCTCCACCTGTCGCTACCTGGGTTCTCCACCTGTCGCCAGTTTCAGAACCGCCAGGTTTGGAGATGGAAGCTGAAAACCTGGAAGAGGAATCTGGCTTTTTGTCTGGCGGGTTTTAAACTGAAGCTGCCGACGTTGAGGCAGTCCAGAGAGAGACCCGCGTGGAACTGGAGAATGTGTGTGAGAGAGACTGTGTGTGTGTGTGTGTGTGTGTGTGTGTGTGTGTGTGTGTGTGAGAGAAAGACTTACGTGGAACTGCTTGATGGCGGGTCTGCGACATTTGTTGGCAGCGATGACCTGGACCTTCATGATCTGGATGGAGTGGGCGCGAGCACGATGGCGAGCTCCCATATCACGGTCTGACGGACACAAACAGGAGACGCTTTAACACAACTCAGTTTATATTCTCACACATGGGAATAGGGCTCTCTGTGTGTGTGTGAGAGACACTGTGTGAGACTGTGTGTGTGTGTGTGTGTGTGTGTGTGTGTGAGAAAGAGACACTGTGTGAGACTGTGTGTGTGTGTGTGAGAGACTGCGTGCGTGTGTGTGTGTGTGAGAGACTGCGTGCGTGTGTGTGAGAGACTGCGTGTGTGTGTGTGAGAGACTGCGTGTGTGTGTGAGAGACTGCGTGTGTGTGTGAGAGACTGCGTGTGTGTGTGAGAGACTGTGTGTGTGTGTGAGAGACTGTGTGTGTGTGAGAGACTGTGTGTGTGTGAGAGACTGTGTGTGTGTGTGAGAGACTGCGTGTGTGTGTGAGAGACTGCGTGTGTGTGTGTGAGAGACTGCGTGTGTGTGTGTGTGTGTGAGACTGTGTGTGTGTGTGAGTGTGAGACTGTGTGTGTGTGTGTGAGTGAGAGACTGTGTGTGTGTGTGAGTGAGAGACTGTGTGTGTGTGTGTGTGTGTGTGTGTGAGAGACTGTGTGTGTGTGTGTGTGAGAGACTGTGTGTGTGTGTGTGTGAGAGACTGTGTGTGTGTGTGTGTGTGTGTGTGTGTGCATCCTCACAGCACTGCGTGACGGCTCCAGATGTGGTCAGGTCTCTGTACTCTCGGTACATGTTGTGTGTCCCGCTGCGAGAGTCGTAGCGCAGCCAGATCCCGAAGTTCTTCACCTTCAGAGGGGTTTTCTCGTGGACCTGAACCAGAAAAACAGCAACAACAGGACGTCAGTCACGTTTCTGACTGTTTGTACGTTGCAACCTGCAGAGTGAAGTCATCTAACCTGGAACTGGTCGGATGGGTGAGCAAAAGTCAGAAAAATGACCCAATAAAAAGGTTATTCAACCCTTGTTGTCTTCCCGGGTCAAAAACGGACAAATTTGACATTTTCGTCCATTTTTCAGACTTAAAGTTTTCACTAACACCAGCTTTAACATCACTTTTAGGAATTCATGGTCAATAACCCTCATTTATATAGAATTACACCTAATATTAGAGTTAAAAAAGCAGAAATTAATTATTTTCACTAATAGTTAAGATCAGAGGAATGAAAGTGATTAATTGTATTTGCAAAGAGCCTTGGAAGGAATCCATTTTTTGTGGTAATTTGGTTAAAAAGAAACTCATATTTCAGATATAGATATTTATTAAAGGGTCAGATTTGACCCGAGGACACCAGGAGGGTTAAAAGATGATTTGTTGACCCTTGAATTCACTTTCAACGGCACGGCAGCAGCAGAGAAAGGCGACAAGGATCCGGTTTCTGTTAGCACACCAGACAAAACCATACCACTGGCAGGATATGGTCTTTGGGTTTGGGTGCATGTCACAGCAGGACATTAAATAAAGAGTTAATGTTCTCACGCTCCAATAACTGCAGCAAATGAGTAAACAACGTCCCGATATCACATTCAGCAGCTTTAGAGAGACCTTAAATCCACAAACTTTTCTCCTTTTACATTCTTGAGTTACACGTTTTCCACTCTGTACATTTTTGCTCTTTGCATGACATTTGGTAACTTTACACACTATTGGGTTGATAATTTTACACATGGAAGCTTAGGCTTTAATACCTTTACAGACAAATAAGGTGGCTATTAACTTAGCTCGTTTCCAAACGAGTCAACAGAACTTCTCTAGCTGCACAGAGACGCTCTGGCAGGCGACTACAGCTGCTCCGTCACGTCTACTGGGAAATGCTAAAAGGTTTTAAAGCCTTTAAAGCGCCCATGTTATGCTCATTATCAGGGTCAGAAATGTATTTAAGGTTTAACCTCAAAACACACTATTGTTATGTTTCCAAGTGTGTACAGTGTGTGTGTGTATGGAAGCACCAGAGACACAAAATAACCCCAAATCCCAGAAAAAAAGATTTTTTCATAATGGGCCCTTTAACACCCTCGATATGATGAGTGTAAAAATAGATCCTAATAACTTTAGTGCTGTTCACAGAGTTTAATTTTGGAAAGAAGAGGGCACTGATATCTGCTCGTAAGAAAGGCCGCAGAGACAAAGACACAGAAAGTCACGTTTAAAAAGGCACAACAAAGAAAACATATCCACGGCGACAGAGTTAAAGACAGCAGCAGATCCCTTTAAAGTGTCGGATGGACCCGACGTCCAGATGGAGACAGATGTGTCGTCTGCAGAGTTAAAATGAAACCTACCAGGCCACAGTAGACGGTCTCTCCAGACGCCTTCTTCATCTTCCTCAGCTGGGAGACGAAGTACCAGAAGCGGGACTTGGCCACGACATGGTTCGGGGCGAAGATCCTCATCCGGTACAGAGGGGGGGCCGGGTTCTTGGCAGAGGGCAGCAAACGCCCAACGACTTTGTACTCCCTAAGCTGAATGCAGAGAAAGTGTGTTAGGACACAAGAGTTTTACTAAACTATACCGAGGTTTTTAATAAAGTTGTTAGACGTCCTAAAGTCCTGAATCAGCGAGTACATCTGAGCACCGATGCCTCGTAACTTCGCTCCGGAAAGAAAAGGAAAACCTCTTTTTCAACATTGTTAGGTGTTCGAGTCAGGCCGCAGACAGAGACACAGAGACACACAGACAAAGACAGAGAGACACAGAGAGAGACAGAGAGACACACAGACAGTATATATGAGCTAGGGCTGAACAATGTATTATAACGAGGGATGCACGATTTAGAAAATGTCACGATTCAAAATCGATTTTTAGGCTCAGGATTCAATGAAAAATTCAACAACAAAAAAATGTAAACACTGAAACAAGTCAAACAAAAAAATCGGGAAAAAACGACAAAAACTTGTTAAAAAGTAGTGACAAAAAAATTGGAAAATATGAGGAAAAAATTACAAAAATAATCTACAAAAACTTAATAAAAAGTGACAAAAATTGGAGGAATAAAATCTACAAAAACGTTGAAAAAAGTGTAGAAAAAAATGTGGACCCAGAAGAAGAGCTGCAGGTCGACGGGGGTTTTAACACGAGGGTTAAAGTGTATTTTCCACCAGACACTACGAACCAACTCAAGCGTCTTTACGCGATGCGGTTTCTGCGCCGTTGAATGCGATGTGTTGTGCGTCTCTGAATGTAACACACCTGTAATCTACGAACACACGAGTCAAGGTACCGAGATCAGGAAGGAGCTTAATTGGCTCGGGAACATCAGCAGCGATTAACGAGCATTTGTTGACCCTTGAATTCACTTTCAACGGCACGGCAGCAGCAGAGAAAGGCGACAAGGATCCGGTTTCTGTTAGCACACCAGACAAAACCATACCACTGGCAGGATATGGTCTTTGGGTTTGGGTGCATGATCGTGACGTGCACGTTCTGATAGATTATGAACAGCAGGCAAAGAAAAGCTCTTTATAGTGTCTTTTTAATGGAAATTTAATTTAATATATTGACATTTTAAAGTACTTGAATATATAATAAGTAAACCTAAGTCACCTAGGTTTTTTTTACAATATGAGATCCAGTATTAGGGACCACTAAGGTCTATATAAAGAGACTTCAGATACAGTATTAGGGACCACTAAGGTCTATATAAAGAGACTTCAGATCCAGTATTAGGGACCACTAAGGTCTATATAAAAGACTTCAGATACAGTATTAGGGACCACTAAGGTCTATATAAAGAGACTTCAGATACAGTATTAGGGACCACTAAGGTCTATATTAAGAGACTTCAGATACAGTATTAGGGACCACTAAGGTCTATATAAAGAGACTTCAGATACAGTATTAGGGGACCACTAAGGTCTATATAAAAGACTTCAGATACAGTATTAGGGACCACTAAGGTCTATATAAAAGACTTCAGATACAGTATTAGGGACCACTAAGGTCTATATAAAAGACTTCAGATACAGTATTAGGGACCACTAAGGTCTATATAAAAGACTTCAGATGCAGTATTAGGGACCACTAAGGTCTATATAAAAGAGACTTCAGATGCAGTATTAGGGACCACTAAGGTCTATATAAAGAGACTTCAGATACAGTATTAGGGGACCACTAAGGTCTATATAAAGAGACTTCAGATACAGTATTAGGGACCACTAAGGTCTATATAAAAGACTTCAGATACAGTATTAGGGGACCACTAAGGTCTATATAAAAGACTTCAGATACAGTATTAGGGACCACTAAGGTCTATATAAAAGACTTCAGATACAGTATTAGGGACCACTAAGGTCTATATAAAAGACTTCAGATACAGTATTAGGGACCACTAAGGTCTATATAAAAGACTTCAGATACAGTATTAGGGACCACTAAGGTCTATATAAAAGACTTCAGATACAGTATTAGGGACCACTAAGGTCTATATAAAGAGACTTCAGATACAGTATTAGGGACCACTAAGGTCTATATAAAGAGACTTCAGATACAGTATTAGGGACCACTAAGGTCTATATAAAGAGACTTCAGATACAGTATTAGGGACCACTAAGGTCTATATAAAAGAGACTTCAGATACAGTATTAGGGACCACTAAGGTCTATATAAAGAGACTTCAGATACAGTATTAGGGGACCACTAAGGTCTATATAAAGAGACTTCAGATACAGTATTAGGGACCACTAAGGTCTATATAAAGAGACTTCAGATCCAGTATTAGGGACCACTAAGGTCTATATAAAAGAGACTTCAGATACAGTATTAGGGACCACTAAGGTCTATATAAAGAGACTTCAGATACAGTATTAGGGGACCACTAAGGTCTATATAAAGAGACTTCAGATACAGTATTAGGGACCACTAAGGTCTATATAAAGAGACTTCAGATACAGTATTAGGGACCACTAAGGTCTATATAAAGAGACTTCAGATACAGTATTAGGGACCACTAAGGTCTATATAAAGAGACTTCAGATACAGTATTAGGGACCACTAAGGTCTATATAAAGAGACTTCAGATACAGTATTAGGGGACCACTAAGGTCTATATAAAGAGACTTCAGATACATGCTGCTCACATAGCTATACATTGAATATATGTTGCACAAATGTCTAGCTAGCTAGCTCTTAGCATCTGTCCCTACTCAAACGTGACAAAACTGACCATGAGTCACCCGATTGAGGCGTTTGGACGCGTTATTTAGACACTTTCAGAAACATTTAAATGATAGCGGCTTGTTGTAATCAAGCTAACACCAGTTGCCGGGTGTTAGACCCACGTTGAGCGCACACTGCACCGGGGAACACGTTAACACCACGTTAGCATTTAGCAGCTAATGTTAGCTGTCATCGGAGCTAAGTTGGCTAAACGCGGTCAACAAACTAATAATGCGCTGCTTTAAACGGACAATTTAAGGCAAATACTGTTGAAGTTAGACATTTAATGAGTCTTGAGTTGTCTAATAGATTGTTAGTGAGTGTATTTCATGTGATACAGGCGCGCTAACGGAGCTAATCTCAGCTACAATCCTCCACATGGTGACGCGACGCCATGTTGTAATGTAGCCGCAGAACGCACCGGGACGGAAAACACTCGGAAAATTACTTAAATGTGGACTTTTTGTAAATATTAATACATGAATGAGACAAACGCAACTTTATGAAGCGAAATCGCTTCACTGAGTCCGTGTTTTGTACGTAAATATAAGTCAAAGAAAGAGTTTTACGTACTGTGCCGGACGCCTTCATGGTGTCTCTCGCTCACTGCCACAGAAAAGAGGAAGTAGCAGGGCGGAGACTCCTGACGTCATAAGGACAGAGGCGGGACATCCGGGTCACATTCCACATCTTTTTTTTCAATTATTATTTTTTTATAAAATTCATAATAACAACATTAAAGATCAAAATTCTTCATAATACTATAAAATTAAAAATAGAATAAAAATAATAATTCATATATATATATATATATATATATAATAATAATAATAATAATACATTTTATTTAAAGACACCTTTCTTGGCACTCAAGGACGCCGCACAGGGAATTCATAAATTACAGCAAAATAGATACTATACAACAAAACAAAACAAATACTATACAACAGAAAATAATATGTATATATATATATATATATATATATATATATATATATATATGAATTATTATTTCTATTCAATTTTTATGTATATATATATGTATATATATATATAAACATATAAATTATTATACAATAATAATATAATTATATAAAATAAAAATAAATAAATAATAATAATAATAATAATAAAATAATGAAGAAAAAAAAATTAAAAAATAAAAATAAAAATAAAAATAAAAATAAAAATAAAAATAAAAATAAAAATAAAAATAAAAATAAAAATAAAAATAAAAATAAAAATTTAAAATAAAAAAAAATAAAAATAAAAATAAAAATAAAAATAAAAATAAAAATAAAAATAAAAATAAAAATAAAAATAAAAATAAAAATAAAAATAACAGCTCCAGAAGATGGCGGCAGCGCCCCGTTAGCGACGCAGAGCGACCGTTAAAACCCAAAGCGAAGCTTCTCTTCCCGTGTGACCCGGATGTTAACCGAGTGGACACATGCAACCGATTTCTGGATGATTCTCTGCGGCTCCACGATGAGTTGACAGGGAGAAAACACCGAGAAAGACGGTTGGATTAAGGTGAGTTGTCTACGATGCGCTGGTGGGTTTTATATTAGGGTTTTAGCTTGATAAGAAACGGCTAACGGCTAACGTTAGCGGAGTTTGTCATCGCGAGACGGGTAACCGGAGCGACATAAACACGAATAAAACCACATTTAAATGGCTTTTATTCATCACATATTGTCGGTTTGGACGTCAATTAAAGCCTAACCGGTGGTGGCTGATGTTGTAATGTTTGTAATGTGTGTTAAGGGTTACTATAGCAGGCTCAGAGGCTAGCTGGCTAACGCTAGCTTGAGGTAGCAACAGTCAGCTATTCTGTATGAAAGTGACGTTGTTAGCATGTAGCATGTGAGTTAGCACTGCGGTCTTAAAGGGGACACTATAGGGAAAAATACTTCTCAGTTTAAAGATTTTGTGCTTTATATCTTCGATAACAAGTCTTCTTTCAGACTAGTGGAAAGACATTTATTTTACTACGTTTTGTCTGTAGATTGCTTCTAAATCCACCAAAAGTTAACATCAGATAATGCCTCATTTTCATTAAAAATAATAATAATAATGAAACACTGCATTTTGTGTCTCTTAATGGGTTTTTGTGTCTCTTTGTGGTAGTTTTTCGTCTCTTTTTCACATAATATTGGACCGTTATTTCCATATCTGTCTAAAAGTTAGAGCAGATAACACATAAATAAATAAACACAAGACCAGACTTACAGCTACATAAAAAATTCACACAATCTATAATAATAATTCAGAGAAAAGTCTTCCATACGTTCATTGTGCTTGGGGCTGCACCTTAACTCATAATGGCATGGACACGCCTGCAGTATGCGTGTTGTTGACATTGTAAATGAGACATGGATTAGTGTTGGCCCCATGTTGCATCATGGTAGTGAAGAGGAGCTTGACCTTCCTCTCTATGAATACACGATATAATGCGGAATTCCTGCATCGCAGGTGTCTCACCTGGATGACTGTGTCATTCACCTGGCAGCAGCATTAAAAACAAAAAATACTATCCAGTGATTTTACGTGTAATTCTTTTCTTTCCTTCTGTCTTTATTTACTTTATTTTTTTTTACGAGTTTGTCACTTTATTCAAAGTTTTTGTGACTTTTTTTTCAATATTTATCACTTTTAAAAAAACCTATTAGTTCCTTTCTTCCTTCCTGCTGTTTTGTCACTTTATTTAACTTTTTTTGTCCTTTTTTCCAACGTCTTTTGGTCACTTTTTTTAGATGTTTTTATTGATTTATTTTCCAGCCTTTTTGAAGCTAAATCTGACACTTTTTTTCATTTTCTTTAAAAAATAAATAAAATGTCACGCCCGTCAGGGGTTACTTGGCTTAAAACACAAATCAAAGCAGGAACATGATTGAAGACAGTTTGATATATAGCATAGTAGTTTCACCCAGGGGTTTTCCCTTGTTTTTGATTATTTTCCCAGCCTTTTTAAAGCTATTTCGGACATTTTTCTCACTTTTTTCAACATTTCAAAATTTTAAATTTTTTTCACGCTTGTCCGGGGTTACTTGGCTTAAAACACAAATCAAAGCGGGGACATGATTGAAAACAGTTTGATATATAGCATAATAGAGAGTAGCAGAGGTGATCTCTCTCTGTATGTTTCACCCAGTGGTTTTCCCTTGTTTTTGATTGATTTTTCCAGCCATTTTGAAGCTATTTCTGACATTTTTCTCACCTTTAACGTTTCAAAATGTTACATTTTTGTTCACGCTTTTCGTTGGGGTACTTGGCTTAAAACACAGTTCACAGCGGTAACATTGAAGACAGTTTGATATATAGCAGTAGAGCGTGTTCCCTTGTCCCCAGATGAGAGAAACCTGCCTGCCAGCAGCACAGAGGACTGAACCAGCCTTGGAGGACAGCTAACCCACGAATGGCCTGCCAGTCTGTCGCTGCAGTCATGGACGAGCAGGCCCTGCTGGGGCTCAACCCGAACGCCGACGCCCGCTACAGGCACAGGGTACGTACTACACCCCTCATCGCTCTCATGAATGAAAGGACGTCATTTGGGCCTTTTCACACCTGCAAGACCGGACCAAGGTCCACGTTTTTGTTACATTAGGTACATTTGATCTGGTAAGTTTTGGTTTCACACTGCAGTAAAGATATATACGCAGGACGTCTGGACGTCACCACGTCTCCAGATACTTATAATTGATTGGTCCGGAGACGGGCGTCCCCGTCCTCTCGTCTCCTCTCTCTGTGTCTGTTCTGTAGACGGGCGTCCCCGTCCTCTCGTCTCCTCTCTCTGTGTCTGGTCTGTAGACGGTGTCCTCTCGTCTCCTCTCTCTATGTCTGGTCTGTAGACGGGCGTCCCCGTCCTCTCGTCTCCTCTCTCTGTGTCTGGTCTGTAGACGGTGTCCTCTCGTCTCCTCTCTCTGTGTGGTCTGTAGACGGGCGTCCCCGTCCTCTCGTCTCCTCTCTCTGTGTCTGGTCTGTAGACGGTGTCCTCTCGTCTCCTCTCTCTGTGTGGTCTGTAGACGGGCGTCCCCGTCCTCTCGTCTCCTCTCTCTGTGTCTGGTCTGTAGAGGGGTGTCCCCGTCCTCTCGTCTCCTCTCTCTGTGTCTGGTCTGTAGAGGGGCATCCCCGTCCTCTCGTCTCCTCTCTGTGTCTGGTCTGTAGAGGGGTGTCCCCGTCCTCTCGTCTCCTCTCTCTGTGTCTGGTCTGTAGAGGGGCGTCCCCGTCCTCTCGTCTCCTCTCTGTGTCTGGTCTGTAGAGGGTGTCCCCGTCCTCTCGTCTCCTCTCTCTGTGTCTGGTCTGTAGAGGGGCGTCCCCGTCCTCTCGTCTCCTCTCTGTGTCTGGTCTGTAGACGGGCGTCCCCGTCCTCTCGTCTCCTCTCTGTGTCTGGTCTGTAGAGGGGTGTCCCCGTCCTCTCGTCTCCTCTCTCTGTGTCTGGTCTGTAGAGGGCGTCCCGTCCTCTCGTCTCCTCTCTGTGTCTGGTCTGTAGAGGGTGTCCCCGTCCTCTCGTCTCCTCTCTCTGTGTCTGGTCTGTAGAGGGGTGTCCCGTCCTCTCGTCTCCTCTCTCTGTGTCTGGTCTGTAGAGGGGCGTCCCCGTCCTCTCGTCTCCTCTCTGTGTCTGGTCTGTAGAGGGGTGTCCCCGTCCTCTCGTCTCCTCTCTCTGTGTCTGGTCTGTAGAGGGGCATCCCCGTCCTCTCGTCTCCTCTCTGTGTCTGGTCTGTAGAGGGGTGTCCCCGTCCTCTCGTCTCCTCTCTCTGTGTCTGGTCTGTAGAGGGGCGTCCCCGTCCTCTCGTCTCCTCTCTGTGTCTGGTCTGTAGAGGGGTGTCCCCGTCCTCTCGTCTCCTCTCTCTGTGTTTGGTCTGTAGAGGGGCGTCCCCGTCCTCTCGTCTCCTCTCTCTGTGTCTGGTCTGTAGACGGGCGTCCTCTCGTCTCCTCTGTGTCTGGTCTGTAGACGGGCGTCCCCGTCCTATCTTGTCCTCTGTGTCTCATCTGTTTGTCTTGTCACTTTTTTTAGATGTTTTTTTATTTATTTTCCCAGCCTTTTTGATAAATGTGTCCCTTTTCCCGGCGTTTTTGTCACTTTTCTCCCACTTTTTCTGAAGTTTTTGTAGATTTCTTTGGCTGCTTTTATGAAAACGTATTTTTTCAAAAAAATATGTCACTTTGTCTCATTTTTTTCACACGCTTATATTGACACACAGCGTTTTGTGTGGAAACTTCCAGAGCGCTGACTCAATTAAAAGTCCGGATCAAATGAGGTTGGTGTGGAAAGGCCCTCAGATAAAGGTTTTATAATGATGGTTTTCCGCATGTTCTTATAATGTGGACTGAAATGAGTGTGTCCCTGTCCAGGCCATGGCATACTTTGAGCAGCTGAAGGAGTCTCAGGATGCCTGGGAGGTTTGTGCTGAGGCCCTCGCTACAGGGATTTACAAGTGAGTGTCACAAAAACATCCTCATCACAGCTGGTCTGGTTCTACGAGCTGCTCCTTTTCCTTTTCTTGTGTTCCGACCAATTTGGGGATTATTACGCTCGTCTGGCCGCGGTTCCTGTTTCTCTTTCAGCTCATTCGTCTCCGTATAGTAGGTTCCTCGGTTCGGTTTTTCCGTACGTACGTTCGTTCCATAAATGAGAGCCATTGGGATATTTTTTTTACATTTAAATTCTACGGAGACCCTAAAGGGACAATCTAAAGTTTAGTTTTGTGTGAGCACGTGAAACGAGGCCCTTTAGCGAAGTAGTTCGGGGCCGGCTCCACACCCCTTGGATCTAGTTCTCGTAGAATTAATCAACACACTCCTCTTTCCTTTTTAGGGGGGTTCCCTTTATAAAAAATTGAGCAAAAAGCCCCAAAAACTAATGTTTTAAAAAAAAAAAAAAACAGTGACAGTGGACAGACATGAAAGGGGGGGAGAGAGAGATGGGGGGGACACGCAGCAAAGGGCCACAGGTCGGATTCCAACCCGGGTCGCTGCAGGACTCGGCCTACATGGGGCGAACGCTCTTACCGTACATCCACCTGTATCCATGACTTGGCCAGATGTTTGTAACTGTTACAAGACTTTAAAATCCGTTTTTAAATGTGGTTTTGAAACTAATAATGGTGACGACTTGCAAGCAACGCAGCAACGTCCTTATAAAGAAGACCTAGATTACAGATCTAGAGAGCTAACTCCTGGACTGGAGTCTCTTCTCCAGCAGGGCCCCCGCTCCATCAACAGGCTGGACGGCGTTCACGGGAACATGTTCCCACGAATGTTGTTGTGAGCACATGAAACTAAACTTTAGATGTTTCTTCTTGCTCCGTAAAATCCCCCCCCCCGTTTGTGCTGATAGAAAATATATCCAGGAAACCTGCACGAGTAATTGTTACAAAAGCTCGATTCACCCTGTTCACGATTGAATTATTAAATAACTTTAATTTGGATTTTTTTAAATTATTTTTTTCTTTTTTTATTAAATTATTTTGATTTTAATTTTTAAATTTTTCTTTTCTTTTTTTAATGACTGATTTCTATTTAATTTTACGAGCTGACTGCATCACAAACCCTATTACTTTCTCCTGTGAGTTTTAACCAGACTGTATGAAATGGGTCTGCTGTCCCTTCTCAGGCTCATGGTGAGGCCTAATGTGCTCTAGGTGCCAAAAAAATCTGTTTGGTACTGACAGCTTGTGTTTTCATGGTTCATGTGTGCAATAAATATTACACTTCGTGAGAAAAACAAATCGTAGGCAGAGAATCGTGATATAAATTCTAAGAAAGAAAGCGTGATATCAGTTCTAAGCAAAAAAAAATTGTGATTCATATATTTTCTCGAATCGTCCGTGACTCAAAACTGTGATTTGATCTGAGTTCTGTGATCCGTTGCACCCCTGGTTGAAACTGAAATGCCCTTTTTTGCCTTTATTTTGTGGTAGATCAAGTTAGTTTGAACCTTTTTATTATGTTAAAGCACATCTGTATCTGTGAATTCTTTTCAGTGACGACCATGTGAAGTTCTTCTGCTTCCAAGTTTTGGAGCATCAGATAAAGTTCAGGTGAGGAAGAAGAGGAAGCGATGGCTCTGGTTTCTTCATCTGTTGTTCCTGGAGAAACAAGGATTTGTGTACATGTCAACACGTCCTCCTGTTGTTTGTGTTGCAGACACGCTGGTCTGAGCGCCGCTCAGCAGCAGCTCATCAGAGAGACTCTAATGAAGTGGCTCCAGTGTCAGGTACTGCACCACTATTCAGCTTTTAAAATACTTTTAAAGTGGTTTATTTATGCTCTTTTTCCTCATGACTGACTGGCAAACTGGATAATAAAGTTTAACCTGAGTCAGACTGTACAACTAACATAGTAATCCTATCTCATCCTTACAGGGATAGTAGTCTACAGTTGCTAAATCATAGTAAAATATATGATTATACTCTGTGTCGGCAGGCAGATAGATACTTTATTCATCTCGAAGGAAATTTTAGGCATCCAGTAGCAAGACAACCATAACACAACACATACCCACATATATCACACATAATAATAATAAATACCTAGTAAGGGTGTGACGAGATCTCGTTTTACGATGTGATGTCAGCGTGATGGAGCGTGAAATTACTATTGAAGACCCCCCTGCCACTTTTAAATCATTTGTGTGGCAACATTAACCCTAACCCTATTTTTCTGTTATTTACACATTTATTTTATTTATACTGTTTATTTTTTTTATGTTCGGTTTGTGGAAAGGAGTTAGATTTCTCCTGTGTAATTGTACAGGGCAGAAGCCAGCTGGTAGAGTTTATACAAAACATTTTGCAGTGTTTGCACGTCCTTTACTGCATATCATTCATTAAAATAGTAAAAAAAAAAAAGTTAAATAACATTCATCATTAATAGTTGATTTCAAAATGCACCTAAATTGTTTTGCATTTTGTGATTTTTTTTCAGTTGAATAAAAAACTATTTTCCATTCATATATTTCATCGAGGATTTATTTAAATTTTTTTTAAAAATCTCGTCTCGTTCTCGTGAACCCAATCTCGTGATGTGTCTCGTCTCGTGGAGTAAGCGTCTCGTCACACCCCTAATACCTAGAATAAAATTAAAACACTCCCAGAGATGCAATGCCCATGATAAGGTGAGCTACTATTGTAGACTGAGTGTAGTGATGATCGAGCAAAAGTGAACAGTGCAGTAGATCATAATTAAATATTAACTATGACTATAAAATATGAACATAACATAAACACTGACTGAATAAGAACATTATGTAACAGGGAATAAGTTCTAAGATGTAAGATGGAGATGTTATGACCATAGTCCGGGTTATGTATGAGGGCTGATACAGCCAATAAGAAAGTTGCAGCAGTCAAGTGATACAAGTTCAGGTATCGGACCCGATATCCGTAAGGAAGTTTATCTGCCTTCATATTATTTCAGAAAAAGCTTTGAATGATTTATATGTTAATGTGTTTTTGTCTGCAGCTGATGAACGCCCAGCCCGAGAAGCCGTTCATCCGGAACAAGGCGGCCCAGGTGTTCGCCCTCACCTTCGTCATGGAGTACCTGACTCTGTGGCCCAAGTTCTTCTTCGACATCCTGTCCCTGGTGGGTCTGAACCCGCACGGCGTCGACGTCTACCTGCGGACGCTCATGGCCATCGACGCTGAGGTGGTGGACCGAGACATCCTCCACTCGCCCGACGTAAGACGCACGCTGTGCTTCTCGGGGTCGGGTGTCGTTGGGATTTCAGAAATCTGGTTCTGCTTATCGATTTTTATTTTTTTTCCTTTGAGGTGCACAGTCAAAAACGGCGTCACGTGGCGAAAGGACACAGCGTGCAACATACGTCAAGTCATATACAATATCCTGAAAAACATTTCTTTTTTTTTAAATAATTTTCCAGACGCTACTTCACGAGCGATGATGTGCTCTTTTCTCTGAAGTCCAGTTCAGACCAAAGATTTGCTGCAAAACCATTTTAGATGGTTTCAGCAACTGAACCGGCCCATCTCATCTGGACTCAAACCAGCTGATCTGTCACTGCAACTCAGCTGGTGGAGTCTCCAGAAACTGGTTTTAGGACGTAGGAGACGTCTCCTGTTCAACAGCCAGTAGAGAAGCTGGTGGAGTCTCCAGAAACTGGTTTTAGGACGTAGGAGACGTCTCCTGTTCAACAGCCAATAGAGAAGCTGGTGGAGTCAGCTACACACTATTGAATTAAAATTATCCAAAATAATCCAGTTGTTTCTATGGAGATGATACATCGTCTCATTGGCGTTCAGAACGCTGCAGACCGACGTAACTGCATGTTTTTAAGTACTAAAGTAGAACACGTGCGGTCCTTGGTGCACGGCTGACTCGTGTGCTCGCAGCTCTCATTCATCTAGCCCGTACTGCCTAAACAAAACATGTATCTCATTGTGCAGCGTGGTCCAGTCCAGAAAGAGCACCATGTCTAGTTGTGGAGGGACAGACGAGCTGAACTGAAATTATTATTTGGATCAACGGTACTTGGTTGTAATTTGGATCTGGATTTCGGTTCCCAACCCTAGTGATTATTGTACATGTTGCATCTGGAGCGGAGAGACTCACCCTGGTTAACAGTGCTGAATATTTTCTTTCAGGAGATGCGCAGGAACTCTTTAATCAAAGACAGCATGCGGGAGCAGTGCATCCCCCACCTGGTGGAGTCCTGGTTCCAGATCCTGCAGGCCTACCAGCGGTCCCACCCGGAGCTCACCTGCCAGTGTCTGGAGGTGGTGGGACTGTTCGTGTCCTGGATCGACCTGAACCTCATCGCCAACGACCGGTCAGTCGCCTCACTCACAAAGACGGGAAATACGCTGCGGGGGGTGAGCAGATGAGCCTGCTGATGTTGATTTTCTGGTCTGTTGCCCACTGTCTGCTGTGTTCAGGGTCCGCTACATTCAGGAAGGGTCTTTTTTTAAGAGCAGATACGATAAAAAGTTGCGTTTGTTGATGGGAAACCATGTGTGTTGAGGAGGCGACGCCTCATAATATCCAATTTGAGTTGTTGACATGATAATCAAATTGAATCATGAGACCAGTGTAGGTTCACACCCCTAACGATACAGTAGTGTTACACACACCTAGAGGTTGGCATGGGGGACGTTCCATAAAATCATCTCTATGCAAATTAGCTGTTAGGCTAACTGAAATAAAACATGCCAATCTCTAGGTATGGTGAAGGGTATGTGATGTTATTATATTACCCTTTATTTTCATGTGTGTGGGTAGTTTCTCGTGTTCCACTGTTTAACGTATCTTTATACAAAGTTTCAGCCAGTTTTTCTGAGTAAAAGTTGACCGTGTGTTAAAACGACCGACTGACTGCAGGAAGTTCCTCGATCACTTTGATACTAGTCTATTGACGATTCATTTCTGGGGTTGTTGGTGCTGCCAGGTGTCCCTCATTTGGGCTGAATGTCCGTCCCGGTCCTCTGTCTCTGTCTCGGGGCTCTAACCTGCGGCTGATTTCTGAGGACTATGGTTACCTGGTCCTCAGATCTCTGCAGGGTCAGTCCAGACAGCTAGCTAGACTATCTGTCCAAACGGAGTCTCTGACGACCAGGGTTACATAACACTGGTAGAAACAGTGTTGTCATCTTTTCGGATGTCCGTCCCCGTCCTCTGTCTCTGTGTGGACGCTCTAACCTCCGTCCCCGTCCTCTGTCTCTGTGTGGACGCTCTAACCTCCGTCCCCGTCTTCTGTCTCTGTGTTGGTGTTCTAACCTCCGTCCCCGTCTTCTGTCTCTGTGTCGGCGCTCTAACCTCCGTCCCCGTCTTCTGTCTCTGTGTTGGCGTTCTAACCTCCGTCCCCGTCTTGTGTCTCTGTGATGGCGCTCTAACCTCCGTCCCCGTCTTCTGTCTCTGTGTTGGCGCTCTAACCTCCGTCCCCGTCTTGTGTCTCTGTGATGGCGCTCTAACCTCCGTCCCCGTCTTCTGTCTCTGTGTTGGCGTTCTAACCTCCGTCCTCTGTCTCTGTGTCGGCGTTCTAACCTCCGTCCCCGTCCTCTGTCTCTGTGTCGGCATGCTAACCTCCGTCCCCGTCCTCTGTCTCTGTGTCGGCATTCTAACCTCCGTCCCCATCCTCTGTCTCTGTGATGGCGTTCTAACCTCCGTCCTCTGTCTCTGTGTCGGCGTTCTAACCTCCGTCCCCGTCCTCTGTCTCTGAATCGGCGTTCTTACCTCCGTCCCCGTCCTCTGTCTCTGTATCGGCGTTCTAACCTCCGTCCCCGTCCTCTGTGTCGACGCTCTAACCTGCGGCTGATTTCTGAGGACTATGGTTACCTGGTCCTCAGGTCTCTGCAGGGTAAATCCAGACAGCTAGCTAGACTATCTGTCCAAACTGAGTCTCTGTTGACGACTAAAACTACTTCTGAGCGTACACATGTTCCACCAAAACAACTTCCTTCCTGAGACTATTTAGCAGCGGCACCGTGGCTCCGTCCAGAGCTTAGCCCCGCCCACGGTGATTGTAATTGGTTTAGAGAAATGCCAATAAACCAGATCACGCTTTCCTCCCATCCAGGAATGCTGTGGACTAACCAGACCTTCTTCTACAGAGCTGTGGAGGACGGCCTGGCGATGCGAGACTACTATGATACTGATAGTTTTCTGTGTTTTTTGTGTGTTTTCAGGTTTGTGAACCTGCTGCTCAGTCAGATGTCGGTGGAGGAGCTGAGAGAGGAGGCCTGCGACTGCCTGTTCGAAATAGTCAACAAAGGGATGGACCCCGTTGATAAAACCAAGCTGGTGGAGTCGCTGTGCCGAGTTCTGCAGTCTGCGGGGTTCTTCAACGTGGAACAGGTTCGACTTCTCCCGCTATCTCACCATCAGTAGACAAGTAATGAGACAAATATTATAACAATGAGTACTGACGGTATAACATCTTTTACAAGTTTTATATATTTTCTTATTAAGACATCTTATGGTCAATAAAAATTATACCTAATGTTTGAGTTAGAAAAGCAGAAATTATGAATTATTGAGACTAAAATTAAAGGAATGGATGTTGATGATAATCACAGACTGGAATATGTCAACTTTTACTCTCAATACTATTTCAAAAACACTTCAATTTGGTTTCAAATGCTATAAAATTGAATAAGACATTGATACATGAACATTGATATAGGGCAACATGAGAGGACAACATGGGGGCAACATGAGGGTTAAATGTCTTGTCTTGCTGTGTCTTGTAGCCCAGAGCAGATTTGAGGGATTAGAGGTCTAGGGTAACTTTAGAGCCGCATGTTTACGATGCTTCTGCTTCCCCTCACGTCCTCTTCCTGTCCCGCCAGGAAGAGGACGTGGACTTCCTGGCCAAGTTCTCCCGGCTGGTGAACGGGATGGGCCAGAGTCTGGTGCTCAGCTGGACCAAGCTGGTCAAGACGGGGAACGTGAAGGACACGGCGGAGACGCTGCAGGCCCTGGAGAGCAAAGTGCCGCTGCTGCTGCAGCTGCTGGTGCACGAGGACGACGACATCTCGGCCAACGTGGTCGGCTTCTGCTACGAGTACCTGCACGTCCTCAAACAGGTGAGGGGCAGCATGGGGGGACAACTGTGGCCGATTTCTGCTGCCGCTACACGTTGGGGCACCGCATGTGGCTCGGCTGTGGCTTGGTTGCGGTTCATTTCCCCCGACTCATTTCCTGGTTCTCCTTCTCCATAAACAACATGAAATCAAGGAGAGGGTTAACTTCTCCTGCTGCAGATGTCCCACTGTGGTCAGAAAGAACAAGGGAGACACACACAAACACACACACACACCCACACACACCCATACTTTAGTTACTAGTTACTTTAGTTACTCTGCTACATTCATCTATATATAAATGAGTTCTTTCTCTGTGTTGAAGTTGAAATAGTTCTTGTTAAATAATTTCCATATGTGTTTTTGTAGCTTCCTCAGCTGACAGACCAGCAAAAGACGAACATCGAGGTGAGTCTTTGATTGGAAACAACGCTGCCAACGCTAGTATTTAGCATGTAAAATAAAGAATACAGCGGGCTTCTTTTCCCCTCGCAGGCCATCATGCTGGCTGTCATGAAGAAACTGACGTACGACGACGAGTACAACTTTGAAAACGAGGTGAGCAGTTTTATTCTCTGCTGATGGCCATGCTGGTGGAGTCTCCAGAGGCTGGTTTTAGGACATCAGAGACGTCTCCTCTTCAACAGCCAATAGAGAAGTCAGCTAGTGGAGTCTCCAGAGGCTGGTTTTAGGACATCAGAGACGTCTCCTGTTCAACAGCCAATAGAGAAGTCAGCTAGTGGAGTCTCCAGAGGCTGGTTTTAGGACGTAAGAGACGTCTCCTGTTCAACAGCCAACAGAGACTCAGCTGGTCAAGTCAGCCACATTAAAATGATCCATAATCTATTTTATTTCTGTTAGAAACCGTTAACGGGGCCGCCCAGGGTGCTCAGTTGGTAGAGCAGGCGCCCATATATGACGTAGTGGGTTCGACTCCAACATACGGCCCTTTACGGCATGTCATTACCCCCTCTCTCTCTCTCTCCTTTCATGTCTTCAGCTGGCCTGTCAAAAATCAATGAAAAATGACTGTTAACGGAGCTACAAAGTGACTGAAGAGAGGGAGCGCTTAGGACAGAATCGGTTCTGTCATCATTTTTGTGTTAGCATCGGTATTGGGTCGGTATTGCAATTCCCGACCCTTCTCTTTATTCTATTAGCAAACCTGTTGTGTTCTGCCGTCTCAGAGCCGGTGTTGTGCTTGTGGTTGTCAGGGCGAAGACGAGGCGATGTTTGTGGAGTACAGGAAGCAGCTGAAGATGCTGCTGGACCGTCTGGCTCAGGTGTGTCCCGAGCTGCTGCTGGAGGCCGTACGACGAGTCTTCACCAACACAATGCAGTGAGAGCACGCTTTCATTCATTCATTCATTCAGTCATTCATTCATTCATTTGTTTGAGAGTTTGCCCTCAGTTTGTAGAACACTTAGGTGTGCATATTTGGCGGGGCTATTATCACCATATCTGTCTCTAAAATGTTAGAAAAGCTAGCTCAGATAATAAAAAACACTCATATGGTCGAGAATTAAATGTCCTAGTAGTGACTTTAGGAGTCAGGAGAAAACATGAGGAAGGAGGCAGTTTACACAGTATCATGTTGCCCCCATGTTGCCCCCATGTTGCCCCCATGTTGTCCTCATGTTGCCCTCATGTTGTCCCCATGTCGTCTTCATGTTGTCCTCATGTTGTCCTCATGTTGCCCCCATGTTGTCCTCATGTTGTCCTCATGTTGTCCTATATCAATGTTCTTTTTAATTCCCCAAAATAACATGATTGATTCCACACAACGCTCTTTGCCAAGTACAAATCTCTACTTTCATTAATTTTGGGGCGTCTTATTCAATTTTATAGCATTTGAAACCAAATTGAAGTGTTTTTGAAATAGTATTGAGAGTAAAAGTTGACATATTCCAGTCTGTGATTATCATCAAGTCAAAGTCAGCTTTATTGTCAATTTCTTCACATGTCAAGACATACAAAGAAATCGAAATTGCGTTTCCCACATATTTTACACAGACAAACGGTGGAGACAAGACATATTTTACACAGACAAACATAACATTTAAGTAAACAATATAAAAACAACATCCATTCCTTTAAGTTTAGTCTCAATAATTCCTAAATTCTGCTTTTCTAACTCAAACATTAGGTATAATTTCCTATAAATGAGCTTTATTGACCATAAATTCCAAAAATAACTGTAAAACTAAAGTTAATAAGTTAGTGTTACGTAGTGTTAAATGTCCAAAAAGTGTCAAACATTGAAAAAAAGCATCAAAAGTGTTAAAAAAGGGACAAAAACTAACAAAGTTAAAAACATCGATTAAAAAGCTTCAACAAAAGTGTTGATTTTCACTTTGACAGGAAGACAACACGAGGGTTAAAAAGAAAAATATACCATTGCTCCACCCGGCAACTGACAGTTTCATTAAAATAGCCGTATAACATAAAGGATTTTTAACTTTTTGCAAGAAGAGCGTCTCGATGCTGCTTCATTTTTGGACGTTCCCTTTCAAAGAGCACCTTGGTTTGATGGGTTTGAACTTGTAAGCACTCCAGACCGTCGTTTATCTTGAGTTTTGTTTCTCAGGAATTGGCAGACGGCTCAGTTCATGGAGGTGGAGGTGGCCGTCCGGCTGCTGTACATGTTGGGCGAAGCTCTGCCGGCGTCTCACGGCGCTCACTTCTCCGGGGACACAGCGAAGACGAGCGCCCTGCAGGACATGATGAGGACGGTCAGTCGCACACTACATATATAAGTTCTGGTCAACGGCTTTCCTTTGCTTTAACTGCGGTAACTTTCAACCCTGGACCCTTTTTCCCATGCGTTGGTGTCTGAGTGACTTTCTAAATATCTCTGAAACTGGTCCAGTATTGAGCGATAACGCTGTAACCGGCAACCGTGAACCGGGCTGCAATATAGGACAAATGTTCAGCATCACTAAAAGTTGTGTTGTTGCCACTGACAGACTCAGATTATTATTCTGAGTGTCTGACAACATTAGGATCCCTACAGAGATAGACCTTTTAGTTAAAGAGGAAGATCCTTTTAGTTTAACATGAAACAGAAATCACCATCACCAAACCCACCAGACTCCATGTAAATAATCACTACTTTTAGCGTGTATAGAGCAGCATATCTCCACATGTAAATGGGTGAATTAAGAGTTTATTCCAACCAGACCAGAGTGGTGATTGTTGGAACAGTGGAAAGATGAACCAAGGCGGCTTTTGGTAGTTTTGTTTAGTTTCTGTCCACTTTGAATAAAGTGTGTTTTACGATGATAAAAATAGTGATTATTTACATGGAGTCTGGTGGAGATATGCTGCTCTATACATGCTAAAAGTAGTGATTATTTACATGGAGTCTGGTGGAGATATGCTGCTCTATACACGCTAAAAGTAGTGATTATTTACATGGAGTCTGGCGGAGATATGCTGCTTTATACACGCTAAAAGTAGTGATTATTTACATGGAGTCTGGTGGAGATATGCTGCTCTATACACGCTAAAAGTAGTGATTATTTACATGGAGTCTGGTGGAGATATGCTGCTCTATACACGCTAAAAGTAGTGATTATTTACATGGAGTCTGGTGGAGATATGCTGCTCTATACACACTAAAAGTAGTGATTATTTACATGGAGTCTGGCGGAGATATGCTGCTCTATACACACTAAAAGTAGTGAATATTTACATGGAGTCTGGCGGAGATATGCTGCTCTATACACACTAAAAGTAGTGATTATTTACATGGAGTCTGGCGGAGATATGCTGCTCTATACACGCTAAAAGTAGTGAATATTTACATGGAGTCTGGTGGAGATATGCTGCTCTATACACACTAAAAGTAGTGATTATTAACATGGAGTCTGGTGGGTTTGGTGATGGTGATTTCTGTTTCATGTTAAACTAAAAGGATCTTACTCTTTAACTAAAAGGTCTGTCTCTGTAGGGATCCATCCCATAATGTTGTCAGACACTTAGAATAAAAATCTGAGGTTGTCAGCAGCAACAACAGAACTTTTAGTGGACATTAACTGATGCTGGACATTTGCCAATTAACGTTACATTTCAGCTTGCTTTCATATTGATTAATACTGGACTAATTTCAAAGATTGTTGTTCCCATCAGTCACTTAGACACAAAAACAACAGAAAATAAGGTGCAGGTTGAAAAAAAAAAAAACCCAAAGCTACCCTTTTAAGTTTGAGGAAGAGGCAACCCGAAACAAATTAATACAATTTCCTTTTGAATCCTCAGCTGGTGTCGTGCGGCGTGAGCAGCTACCAGCACAGCTCCGTGTCTCTGGAGTTCTTTGAAACGGTTGTTCGATACGATAAGTTCTTCATCGTGGAGCCTCAACACATCCCCAATGTTTTGGTGAGTGACTCTTTAGCAGGTCTCTGATCTATGTGTCTGTGTGACTGAACGTGGTCAAAGTGTAGCGTGTTGTGTTCACTGTCAGATGGCGTTTCTGGACCAAAGAGGACTGAGACACAACAGCCCAAAGGTCCGCAGCCGGGTGGCCTACCTCTTCTCCAGATTCATCAAGACTCTGCAGTGAGTCCAGCTTCTCTCATCTAACGCTCACTGAGTGGTGGACAAAATAACAGAAACACCTCACAGTACAAAGGGTTTCCATGTTCACAGGGCTCAAAGTATTCCTGCAACAAGTTCACGCTCAGATTTCACTTTAACTTCTGTGTTCATGGAAAACCTGGAAAAGTCTTGGAATCAGGCTACATTTACACCGCTAGGTTTAGGTTTTGAGACAAAAGGGATCTCTGTATGAGAGGGGGAGACACCAGAGCAGGGGGAATGAGAGGGGGAGACACCAGAGCAGGGGGAATGAGAGGGGGAGACACCAGAGCAGGGGGAATGAGAGGGGGCGGAACAGCAGAGCAAGGGGAATGAGAGGGGGCGGAACAGCAGAGCAAGGGGAATGACGTGGGGGAGACGCCAAAGCAGGGGGAATGAGAGTGGGAAAAGCCAGAGCAGGGGGAATGAGAGTGGGAAAAGCCAGAGCAGGGGGAATGAGGGGGAGACGATAGAGCAGAGGGTATGAGACGGGGAGACGCCAGAGCAAGGGGGAATGAGGTGGGGGGAGTGAGAGGGGGAAAAGCCAGAGCAGGGGGAATGAGAGGGGGTAGATGCCAGAGCAGGGGGAATGAAGCGGGGGAATGTAGCAGAAGATAATCCTTATTTTAGTAGCCTTGGTAAAATCCTTGAAAGTTTTAGGAAAAGGAAGGGGAAAAATCCTAATGTGGCGTAGCTGGCGGACATAAATCACCGTATGGAAATCACCGAACAGGACCGTACGGTACATCTGGATGTTTGGGGCTGTTTGTAGGTATTTAACGTGTCCGTTGAGATGTTTTCTGACTGTTGTTGTTGACGTCGGTGGTGTTGTGTTCACAGTAAACACATGAATGCCTTCATAGAGGACATCCTGTCCAGGATCCAGGACCTGCTGGAGCTCGCTCCCCCCGTAAGTATCAACCTCTCCAGGAAAGGAAGCAGCGGCTTCGTAAAGATAATCATCTGGAGCGCCCGGATAGCTCGGTTGGTAGAGGGGCGCCCATATATAGAGTTTCCCTCCTCGACGCAATGGGCCCAACCTGCGGCCCTTTGCTGCATGTCATTCCCCCTTTCATCTTCAGCTGTCCTGTCAATAAAGGCCTAAAAATGCCCCAAAAAATCCCAGAAAATATAACAAAAAATATACTGTATATAGTTTTTTTTTTTTTTTTTACTTTTTATTTAAATACCTGGAAAAGCTTAGTTAAAAAAAAATCTAAAAATAATTAATTTAATATTTTTTAATTTAAATACCTGGAAACTTAATTAAAAAAAATAAAAATAAAAACTTATAATTTAGGAATTAATATTTTTTTATTTTAAATACCGGGAAAAGCTTAGTTAAAAAAACTGACAAATCGTATTTGAAAATGCCCCAAAAAAAATCTAATCGTGAGTCTGTGATCCAATCCTGCGTCTGGTAATTTCAATAAACAGTATAAATTATTCTTATTATTCATCACTGATGCGGTTTCCCGTGTGTCCAGGAGAACGGCTTCCTGGCGCTGCTGACCAGCGACGACCAGCTGTTCATGTTTGAGACGGCGGGCATCCTGATCGTGAACGGAGAGAGTCCCGTGGAGAGGAAGCAGGCGCTGATGCGGAGCCTGCTGCTGCCGCTGATGGACGCCTTCCGCCTGCTGCTCGCCAAGCTGCTGCAGGAGACGGAGGACGAGAGGCAGGCCGCCCTCGCCGACTGCCTGAGCCACGCCGTCGGCTTCGCCAGGTCAGGACTCTGAGCCAGATGTCTCCATTGATACATTGATTGATCCTAGGGCTTTTTTATTTTTATTTTTTAAAGGGCCCATATTATGAAAACATCTTTTTCTCAGATTTGGGGTTATTTTGTGTCTCTGGTGCTTCCACACGCATACACACCTGGAAAAAAAAATCCATGCTGTTTCGGTTCAGATCCGGTTTCTGAATGTCCTCTGATCTGGTTTCTGAATGTCCTCTGATCCGGTTTCTGAACGATCTCTGATCCGGTTTCTGAATGTCCTCTGATCCGGTTTCTGAACGTCCTCTGATTCGGTTTCTGAGTGTCCTCTGATCCGGTTTCTGAACGTCCTCTGATTCGGTTTCTGAGTGTCCTCTGATCCGGTTTCTGAGTGTCCTCTGTCTTCAGTCTCCGGGTGAGCTGTCCAACATCTGCACGTCTTTCTACGTCACTAGAGACGAGGTGGCTAACCGTAGCATGCTAGCCTGTTTCAGAGCATCAGAGAGCAGCGTAAAAGGCATTTATTTGGCACTAAGTGAGGCACCAAAGTCTGCGTTGGGATTCGGTAGATAGCGATCATTTAAGCACCGGTGCCGTATTAGCACCGAGTTTTGGTGCCCAACCATAGAGAATCTACTCAAAAGTAGTTTATTTGATATTTTTCTGATCTGACTGGCTGTCAAACTGGATAATAAAAGGAAGTTCTATGGCGTTCATTTTTTGACAACCGTTAGTAATGATAACAAAAACAATGATGTTATTTTGGGTAATTAAGAACATTGATATAGGACAACATGGGGACAACATGAGGACAACATGAGGGTTATAAGTGAAAACAGGAGTGTGGATGTAGCCTGAACCGGCCGAGGTGTCTCTTGTGTGTCTGCAGTCGGACCAGCAAGGCGTTCAGCAACAAGCAGACGGTGAAGCAGTGCGGCTGCACCGAGGTCTACCGGGACTGTCTGCAGACCTTCCTGCCGGCCCTGAGCTGTCCCGTCCAGCGGGGGCCGCTGCGCAGCTCGGTCCGCTCCTTCCTGCACCGCATGATCATCTGTATGGAGGAGGAGGTTCTGCCCTTCATCCCCGCCGCCTCCGAACACATGCTGAAGGACTGCGAGGCCAAAGACCTGCAGGAGTTCATCCCGCTCATCAGCCAGATCACCGCCAAGTTCAAGGTACAAGTCTGAAAAAGGGACAAAAATGTCAAATTTTTGTCAGTTTTTGGCCTGGGAGGACAACACAAGGGTTAACAAGCCGGTTTTTTTTCCTTCTCCCGTTGCCACGGCAGCGTCAGGTGTCTCCCTTCCTGCAGCAGGTCTTCATGCCGCTGGTGCTCGCCATCTTCGAGGCGTTGGCGCGGCCGGCGGAGGACAACGACCAGGCGGCCGCGCTGGAGAAACAGATGCTGAGGCGGAGCTACTTCACCTTCATCCAGACCATCACAGGAAGCGGCATGAACGAGGTGATGGCCAATCAGGGTGAGTTTCACGCATAACGTCTGCGTTCGTTGGTGACCGGGCTGTAGTCAAGCCCACCTTTGAGTCAGACAAGTCCAGACCGAGTCCACATGAGACAGTCAATGATGGGTGGAATATTTAAGCATGGAGGTTTTCAACTGTACTTCATCTATTCTAAGGATCTTCCACAGAAGGGTTAGTTTGATGTAACACCACACCACAGCTGAGAGTAGATCGGTATGTGTCCAACTAGTAGAAGTGTCTCACAGATAAGGAGTTGTTTCAACTGTAACCATGGCAACCATGTTTCACAGAAATAGATTAACTGACCGGTGCAGGACAAGAAGACTAGAAGAAACACAGTTAGTCTGATGTGGTGAGAGACACTTTGGGTACTTCATATTTAGTCTATTGTTAAAAAGACTAAAGATTAATTCCCCAAAATAACATGATTGATTCCACACAACGCTCTTTGCCAAGTACAAATCTCTACTTTCATTAATTTTGGGGCGTCTTATTCAATTTTATAGCATTTGAAACCAAATTGAAGTGTTTTGAAATAGTATTGAGAGTAAAAGTTGACATATTCCAGTCTGTGATTATCATCAACATCCATTCCTTTAATTTTAGTCTCAATAATTCCTAATTTCTGCTTTTCTAACTCAAACATTAGGTATAATTTCCTATAAATGAGGTTTATTGACCATAAATTCAAAAAATAACTGTAAATCTAAAGTTAACAAGTTAGTGCTACGTAGTGTAGAAAACGAGGGTTAACTCAAGGAACAGAATACACTATGAAGCTACAACTGATGGAAATATGTGACTTATTTCAGTAAATCTAAAAAAGTCATCTGTGAACTAAATATTCACAAAATAAATCTCATCTTCCAATATCATGCCTCAAATTAAAGGCTTATTGGTTAAAGTGATGTGATCGTGTGAATGTTTTGCTGTTTTCCAGGAGCAGAGAACATCGAGCGCGTGGTGTTCACCATCATCCAGGGAGCCGTGGACTTCCCCGACCCCATCGCTCAGAAGACCTGCTTCATCATCCTCTCCAAGCTGGTGGAGTTGTGGGGTGAGCGAGACCAATCCGGTCCACGTGGTTTCTCTTCTCGTAGGCGAGGCCGTTCATAGTGCTTTACATCAGCGTTCGTCTCCACAGCGCTGCGGAGGAAGGTCTGCTTAGTCCACACAGCATCCTGGATGCGAGAGGAACCTGCTCTGGGTTATTGGTGTTTCTTTAAACCAATCAGAGTCATCGTGGGCGGGGCTAAGCGCCGGACGGAGCCACGGTGCCGCTGCTAAATAGTCTCAGGAAGGAAGTTGTTTTGGTGGAACATGAAGTTCAGAAGTAGTTTTAGTCGTCAACAGAGACTCTGAGCTCCTCAGATGACTAAGCTTCTCACCCGATCTCTAAGGGAGAGGCCCCCCCCCCCAATAAGTGACTAAAATAGGATTTATCAGTTTTGTAACTAAGCTTTTTCAGGGATTTAAATTAACAAACTTTTTTTTTTTTTTTGATTATTTATTTTTTGGGTATTTTTAGGTCTTTTATTGACAGGACAGCTGAGGAGATGTGGGGGGGGGGGGGGTGACATGCAGGTCGGAGTCGAACCCCGGTCCGCTGCATCAAGGAGTACACCTCTATATATGGGCGCCCGCTCTACCAACTGAGCAAACTGGGCGCCCCAGACTATTCTTTATAACAAAAGACAAAATATGAAGTGGTTATTCTGAAATAAAGGCCACCTTGCAGACGGTGTGTATCGATATTTTCACTTTGCATCGATGATACCGGGCCGCGGGTCGCTGAATCGATCCAGATCGATGTCGTTACACGCCGAGGATTGATCACCTCTAAATGACCTCAGGGAAAACCGAAGTCTTCTTTATAGAGCGCGGGGTTACGTTCGGGAAGCTTGTTATTCCATAACTCATGTTTTGTTTTCTTGTGATGACACCTGCAGGAGGGAAAGACGGCATGGTGGGTTTCCCCGACTTCATCTACAAACACATCGTTCCCGCGTGTTTCCTGGCTCCTCTCAAACCGACCTTTGACCTCTCCGACGCTCAGACGGTCCTGGTAAGTCTCTCTACCCGAGTCCAGCCTACCAACCAGACTGTCTCCTAAGCCCCTCCCCCTACGAGGGTGTGTGTGTGTGTGTGTGTGTGTGTGTGTGTGTGTGTGTGTGTGTGTGTGTGTGTGAATATCTTTATACTGCAAGGCTATATTTTATTTTTGGTATTTATATATTTTATTGCTGTCACCTGTTTTCATGCAGAAGTTTAGTTTGCTAAATATATCAAATTCTTTAGTTAAATATTGGATTTCTTCCATAACGTTGGACTTTAGATGTGAGTTTCTCTCACCAGGAGTAATTAATATAGTTTTATATCATAGGTGTCGATTATCTGTGTGTAAACCCGAGTGTTGTCTTCCCATCAAGCATAAAAAAAAAAAAAAAAAAGTTTGGTCACTTGTTTTTAACATTATCACATTTTGTCACATTTTTGTCACTTTTTCAATGTTGTAGATGCTTTTTTTAAAAGTTTTTTCAATATTTTTATTGTTGACATTTTCAGCGCTTATTTCGACGGCCAAAATAAATAAATACCTTAAAACGGGTTAAATATGACCCAAGGACAATAAATAAGGGTTAAGCAAAATGTACTATTAAAAAAAAAAGATAGAAAATTAATATTCATGTGTTTTTAAAGTGGAAAGAAAGTATGAAATGGGAATCGGCCAATCAGACTCCATGAAATATCAGAATGGGCCTAGAAAGTTGTAATCTCTATTAGTAACGTGTGCATCGTTAAGATGAGGAACGTTAGTTGGATGATCTCAGCTCCACGTTCAGACCCGAGGTTTCTATGAACGTGTTCAGAGCCTCTCTCTGTTTCAGACGCTGTCGGAGTGTGCCCTCACGCTGAAAATGATTCATCTCAAAAGGGTAAAACCTGTTTTTATGAAATAAGTGAAATAATGTTAATATATTCCTCCTGTAGTTCGACATATGTCTGAGTTTCCTCCCGCTCATTACGTCTCATGTTTTCTTTCAGGGGCCGGAGTTCATTCAGTTCTTGCAGCAGGACTATTTGCCCTCGCTGCAGGTCTCACCAGAAATCTCACAGGTCAGCGACCCTGCATCATGACATCATGATTCACCATGACATCATGATTCACCATGACATCATGATTCACCATGACATCATGATTCACCATGACATCATGATTCACCATGACATCATGATTCCTCATGACATCATGATTCCTCATGACATCATGATTCCTCATGACATCATGATTCACCATGACATCATGATTCACCATGACATCATGATTCCTCATGACATCATGATTCCTCATGACATCATGATTCACCATGACATCATGATTCACCATGACATCATGATACATCATGATTCCTCATGACATCATGATTCCTCATGACATCATGATTCCTCATGACATCATGATTCACCATGACATCATGATTCACATGAACATACAGTTCAGGCCAGAAGTTTGGACCACCTTCTCCTCCAATGAGTCTCCTTTATCTTCATGACTATTTCCATTGTAGATCATCATGAAGCATCAGAACTATGAATGAACTCATGTGGAATTATGGACTTAACAACAAAGTAGAAATACCTGAAAACATGTCTTATATTCTAGTTTCTTCAGAATACCCCCGCCCTTTGCTTTTTTGATAGTGCTGCAAACCCCCGGTGTTCTCTCAATGAGCTTCATGAGGTAGTCCCTGAAATGGTCCTTTCTCCCCCATAGAAGGTGTAAAAAGAAATTGAAATACGTCAAACTTGGTCTTTCTGTCATTGTGGCTACCGAGTAATTATATGCAGATAAAAGTGTGTGTGTGTGTGTGTGTGTGTGTGTGTGTGTGTGTGGGGTGGGGGTGGGTGTGTGTGGTTGTGTTGTGTTCCAGTTTCTTACGTTGTCGTCTTGTTACAGGAACTTTGTCAAGTGCTTCAGCAGCCGGACGTCAAAGTCCTGAAGAACTACATCAAGGTACGAGTGTAGTTCTTATTATTATTATTATTATTATTATTATTATTATTATTACGTTATGTGTTGATGGTCCTCAGCTTGTTCTTAACATGTCTTTAAAGGGCCAGTGTGGAACGTTTGTAGTTGTTCATTATTAAAATCGGTGTTGCCCGTTGATGAATATTCTCCTTTTTCATGAATATTTACACCACCGTCACTTCTAAGTTTCTTGTTGGCTTAAAATGTTCCATTCCCATTGGCTGGGTAGACGCTCCATGTTCGTGTTCATAATCCATTTTATTTCTGTTACCAACTGTTAACGGAGGCTCTTATATTATAAAAATATATTATATATTAAATTTTCAATCATGTTATTTTTAGATATTATATTTTCAATCATGTTATTTTTATATTTTATATTTTTTCAATCATGTTTTTTTATATTATATATTATATTTTCAGTCATGTTTTTTTTTTATATTTTATATTATATTTTCAATCATGTTTGTTTTATATTATATATTTTCAATCATGTTATTTTGGATAGTTAAAAAGAACACTGAAATAGGAAAACGTGCGGAGATAGATAGATAGATAGATAGATATTGATGCCAAGAAAAATGGGAAATTACGGTGGAGCGAGCTGGAAATATTCCACGTGCTGAAAGCTGCAGATGATCTCAGGTTTCAGATGATCTCAGGTTTCTGATGATCTCAGGTTTCAGATGATCTCAGGTTTCAGATGATCTCAGGTTTCAGATGATCTCAGGTTTCAGATGATCTCAGGTTTCAGATGATCTCAGGTTTCTGATGATCTCAGGTTTCTGATGATCTCAGGTTTCTGATGATCTCAGGTTTCTGATGATCTCAGGTTTCTTCTTCCTTCTCTTGTGTGTCTGCAGGCGTTCTTCCAGCGAGCCAAGCTGTAGGAATAAAACTGGAAGTTCACCGTGGACACTTCACAGGAAGTGGTCGTACATGCCACTTAACAACCAATTAAAGGGACCTTAGCATAGGAGCTGCTTTTGCACTTAAAAAAGTAAAATGCATAACGAAGTCCGTCTTGAGTCGCGTCTTGGACAGAAGCTCGGCGGCGGACTGAATCCCGCCGTCCGCCGAGGAGACGAGCTGTCCGCCAGGACCGAAGGAAGCTCGGCTGGGATCGGGAGAGTCGAGCGGAAAAGGACTTTGAGACGTAAACCCAGATCTGTGGGAGAGGACGCAGCCGGGAAGCCGTCTGGTAATTACCCAGAAACCACCTGAACACCTGAAGACAAAGCTTTGCTCTGTTCCAACCGTCACGTTGGAGAACTACGGAAGCCCGGTTCTGCCAATGTGATGGAACGAACAAGGTCCTGCAAGTCGTTATAATGAGAAACCTGTTAGAAGTAATGAGCTCAATATCTCTCAATAGTGGTGTAGCACCACTCAAAATAATGAGTTAGTATGTCAAAATATCTCTAAATAGTGACTTACCATCTCTGAATATCTCTAAATAGTGACTTACTATCTCAGAATAGTGACTTACTATCTCTAAATTTCTCTAAATGGGGACTTACTATCTCTAAATATCTCTAAATAGTGACTTACTATCTCTAAATATCTCTAAATAGTGACTTACTATCTCAGAATAGTGACTTACTATCTCAGAATAGTGACTTACTATCTCTAAATAGTGACTTACTATCTCTAAATATCTCTAAATAGTGACTTACTATCTCAGAATAGTGACTTACTATCTCTAAATAGTGACTTACTATCTCTAAATATCTCTAAATAGTGACTTACTATCTCAAATAACTCTAAATTGTGACTTACTATCTCAGAATAGTGACTTACTATCTCAGAATAGTGACTTACTATCTCAGAATAGTGACTTACTATCTCAGAATAGTGACTTACTATCTCTAAATATCTCTAAATAGTGACTTACTATCTCAGAATAGTGACTTACTATCTCTAAATAGTGACTTACTATCTCTAAATATCTCTAAATAGTGACTTACTATCTCTAAATAACTCTAAATTGTGACTTACTATCTCAGAATAGTGACTTACTATCTCAGAATAGTGACTTACTATCTCTAAATATCTCTAAATAGTGACTTACCATCTCTAAATAGTGACTTACTATCTCAGAATAGTGACTTACTATCTCTAAACTCTAAATTGTGACTTACTATCTCAGAATAGTGACTTACTATCTCTAAATAGTGACTTACTATCTCTAAATATCTCTAAAGAGTGACTTTATTTCAAGATACTAAGTTACTAGTTAGAGATACTTAGTCAGGATGACTTAGTATATTTTGAGAAAGTATTTACAGATACCACGTCATTATTTTGATGTCATTATTTTAACATATTAAGTCATTATTTTAAGATATCAAGTCATTATTTTGAGTGTCTCAAAGTACTGAGTAAGTATCTCTTGAAAAACTGCGAGATACTGAGTCATTACTTAGAGAAAGTATCTCAGACTGCGAGATATTGAGTCATTACTTAGAGAAAGTATCTCAGACTGCGAGATACTGAGTCATTACTTAGAGAAAGTATCTCAGACTGCGAGATACTAAGTCATTACTTTGAGAAAGTATCTCAGACTGCGAGATACTGAGTCATTACTTTGAGAAAGTATCTCAGACTGCGAGATACTAAGTCATTACTTAGAGAAAGTATCTCAGACTGCGAGATACTAAGTCATTACTTAGAGAAAGTATCTCAGACTGCGAGATACTGAGTCATTACTAAGAGAAAGTATCTCAGACTGCGAGATACTGAGTCATTACTAAGAGAAAGTATCTCAGACTGCGAGATACTAAGTCATTACTTAGAGAAAGTATCTCAGACTGCGAGATACTGAGTCATTACTAAGAGAAAGTATCTCAGACTGCGAGATACTGAGTCATTACTAAGAGAAAGTATCTCAGACTGCGAGATACTAAGTCATTACTTAGAGAAAGTATCTCAGACTGCGAGATACTGAGTCATTACTTTGAGAAAGTATCTCAGACTGCGAGATACTAAGTCATTACTTAGAGAAAGTATCTCAGACTGCGAGATACTAAGTCATTACTTAGAGAAAGTATCTCAGACTGCGAGATACTGAGTCATTACTAAGAGAAAGTATCTCAGACTGCGAGATACTGAGTCATTACTAAGAGAAAGTATCTCAGACTGCGAGATACTAAGTCATTACTTAGAGAAAGTATCTCAGACTGCGAGATACTGAGTCATTACTAAGAGAAAGTATCTCAGACTGCGAGATACTGAGTCATTACTAAGAGAAAGTATCTCAGACTGCGAGATACTAAGTCATTACTTAGAGAAAGTATCTCAGACTGCGAGATACTGAGTCATTACTTTGAGAAGGTTTCTCATGGTGATAACTTTCTGGTTATTGTAGTTTTTCCATCTTGTTTCCCTTACTGGCAGGAATGGGCTTCCATAGGACCCAGTGGGACTAGTTTCTTTGGGGGGTGTAGCTGCTGCCACAGAACGGACAGAAAAAGGGCTGAATTGTATTATTTTTATTCAATATTTGGCATTTCTTTCTTTTTAATTGTTGTTGAGCAATGGATTTTCAGTTTGAAATGAAATGTTCTTACAGCCCGACGCGATCTGCATCTTCCTTCCAGGTTAATTTAAAAAAAAACGGGATTTAATTTCCTGAAGTCACAATTTAAAAGCCGATAATATCACAACCACTCTTTATATTAGCTACCTAATTGGGATGTTGCTCACATTTCAGCCTCTTTTATGGTGAGTTTGTGTTAAAGGGTAACTTCTGCTTCTGTTTTTTCCAACCTGGACCCTATTCTCCATGTTTTCGGGTCTAAGTGACTGATGAGAACATCGGTCCAGTATGAAGCGACATCGCTGCAGTCGGCTGCGGAGAAACAAGCTACGATGGAAGTTAGAAGTCATTGTCCAGCTTGTTTCTGCCACTGAAAGACTCAGATTAATATTCTAAGTGTCTGACAACATTATGGAAAGCATTTCTAAGGAGGTCGACGTTTCTGTTAAAGAGAAAGGTCCTTTTTTAAAACATAAGAACATCCGCGAAATCGCCTTCCCTAAACCCACCAGACTCCATGTAAATAATCAGTGATTTTAGCAGCGTAAAGTACACTTCATTCAAAGTCCACGGAAACAAAATAGAACTGCAAAAAGCCGTTTTGGGTCGTCTTTCCACTTTTCCAACCATCACAACTCTAGTTTTGGTTGAAATTAACACATAGTTACTGATTTACATGTTAACATACGTTGGTTCTGTACACGCTAAAAGTAGTGTTTTTTTAAATGGAGTCTGGTGGGTTCAGCGCTAGCGACTTCAGACTGTTTCTGGTTAAATGGAAAGGTCTCAAAGATGTTTTTAAAGGTCTGTCTCTGTAAGATCCATCCCATAATGTTGTCAGACACTTAGAATAATAATAATCTGAGTCTGTCAGCGGCAACAACACAACTTAATGGACCAAACTGACAAACATGTGTCCCATAGGGTTACACTGCAGCCCGGTCTGCTGGTTACAGCGTTCAGTACTGGACCAGTTTCAGACTGTTGTTCCCATGAGTCACTCACACACAACATAGGAAGTCCAGGTCGATTAAACCCCGCGGAATTACTCTTTTATTCATTAAAAACCTCATAAAAGCCCATGTAATATGGCTTTTTCCCCCAGAAATATGACCGTTTTATAATTTCAGATGGAAATTAACATAAAACACAGGAACAAAATGTAAATAAGAGAATAAGATGTTAAAACGTGTAAATAAAGTTCCTAGGTTTTTTATTTTCATTCCCATCGTGAGACTAAATATGGAAAATTTCTGCCAGAAAATTAAAGGAAAAGATAGAAAGTTAGAAATGATAAAAAAGAAAATACTCATGAAGTAAAACTTGAGAAATATAACGTTCTGACTTACTAATAATTTGAATTACGTGTCATTAGTTACACAAACTATTAGTTTTATACATTTTTATAATCTTATTTTTGATTTAGGAAGTCATGAGTTAATTAAAGGGGAGATATTATTTCTTAATATCTTATTTAGTAACTATATCTCTGCAATTTGTGAAAGGCACAAAGCCCAAAAAGGTTTTTAACCCTCATGTTGTCTCCTCGTTATGAACGGACACTCGTTATGAGCTCGTTTTACACTTATTCTTGGAATTCATGGTCAACAAACCTCATTTAAATCAAATTATACACACATTTCTAGTTAAAAAGGCAGAAATTATGAATTATTTTGACTAATAGTTCAGATCAGAGGATGTTGAGTGGATCTCAGACGGTTAAAAACAACAATTAAAATGCTATAAAATGACATAAAACACCCCAAAATCCAATGAAAGTAATTATTAATGTCACCTGGAGATTGTTGTATGGAATCATTGTTGTTGTTTTTGGGTAATTTGGTTGAAAGAAATCCATATTTCTGATATAAAACCCTTTAAAACGGGACAACACGAGGGATAAAAGCAAAATTAAATAAATAAAATAAAAAAGCTGCAAAAAGCATTTTAATTTGAGTTTGACACATTTTTCACTTTTTTTTTCCGTAATGGATTTGGTTTAAAATTTAAGTAAAATTACAGATTTTAAAAACTATTCTTAAAGTAAAATAACACCAAAAAAACTACTGAATTAAAATAGTTTTTCATCTTTTGGTTAAATCTCATAATTAAGACCTAGAAAGTTAAAGGTTTTCATACTTTTTAGTAAATTATTTCAAACCTTTTTTCTTCTAATTTTGACTGAAGTTGTTATTTTTTAAATAACTTTTAGTTGTACTTTTGACTCTTGTGTCATTATTTTGATTTGATGAAGCTTTTTTCATACTAAAAAGTCAGAATTGTGGGTTCCTACATCATAATTTGACCTTTTGAAAAACTCTGAATTCTAACTTAATTTTGTATAATTTTGATTTAGACTCAAAACATCTAAAAAAAATCTGACCTAAAAGGTCAACAAAAAGTATTTATTTCAGTAATTTGATGTTTTTTTCCTTCTCGGCGGAGATGAGCCTCCGTACGCGGTGTAGAAACGAGGTGAATACGTACGGAAGAACAATCTTATATTCAATCATTTGAAAAAATTCAGGATGATCGAAAAGATTAATTATGCAAACGCTTCGCTGGGATCAAACCTCGATCGGCAGCCGTGGCGACGCCGGTCGGTAGCCGTGGCGACGCCGGTCGGTAGCCGTGGCGACGCCGGTCGGCAGCCGTGGCGACGCCGGTCGGCAGCCGTGGCGACGCCGGTCGGCAGCCGTGGCGACGCCGAGCTGTAAAGAACGGACTCTTTCTCGGCGTTGGGCGTCTCCGATGCTTCTGTTCTTCGTGTCTTCGCCCGCTTTGTTTCCGCTGTTAAAACGTTGCTTCTAATTTACTTTATCGGCTTAAATGTCTTAATTATCTTTTCCCTTTAAGGACCTGAAGACGTTCATCGTATCAGAAATGATCGTCCGGCCTCTAACACGTTCTACGTTTTCTAATTTTCAACAAATCCCAAGAAAAGAAATTACGCCGCTACGTTTTGGTTCAAAAGGAATATCATCTGCTACGTCTGCCCTCTCATTCCCCCTGCTCTGGTGTTTCCTCTCATTCCCCCTGCTCTGGCGTTTCCCCTCTCATTCCCCTGCTCTGGTGTTTCCCTCTCATTCCCCTGCTCTGGTGTTTCCCCCTCTCATTCCCCCTGCTCTGGTGTTTCCCCCTCTCATTCCCCCTGCTCTGGTGTTTCCCCCTCCCATTTTCCCCGCTCTGGTGTGTCCCCCCCCCCTCATTCCCCCTGCTCTGGCAAAACCAAAACGTAGCGTTGTAAATGAAGCCTAAATCTCTTCGGTTTTGACACAATTTGGACTCCGTACAGATGCTAATTATTACAGTAAAGCGCCGTCACTCAGCCAGGAGCTCTTCCTGTTATTAACTAATATATAAAAATCTTAAAGTCCAGTTGAAAGACCCTCACCCCCCCGAAGTATGAAGTAATGTTAGTGACCGTTCACCGTACCGTCGTAGTATTCACCACAGACGTAGAGTCAGCGGTTATTGTTGAGTTTCAGGTCGTTTCAGCCTGTTTTTATTTTATTTTATTTCATCTCCAGCCGACTGAGAGAAGAAGTTTAAGAGAGAATTTGCCAAATGGAGGAATTTGTTCATTGATGCTGAAATGTGATGATCTGCATTTTTTGTTTTCATTTGAAGATCTTAGAACCAATAAAGTGTTTACTGATCATAAGTTCTGTTTTCTATTGTTTACCAGACAAACTGGATCTGAAGTCTCTTATATAGACCTTAGTGGTCCCTAATACTGGATCTGAAGTCTTTTATATAGACCTTAGTGGTCCCTAATACTGTATCTGAAGTCTCTTTATATAGACCTTAGTGGTCCCTAATACTGTATCTGAAGTCTCTTTATATAGACCTTAGTGGTCCCCTAATACTGTATCTGAAGTCTCTTTTATATAGACCTTAGTGGTCCCTAATACTGGATCTGAAGTCTCTTTATATAGACCTTAGTGGTCCCTAATACTGTATCTGAAGTCTCTTTATATAGACCTTAGTGGTCCCTAATACTGGATCTGAAGTCTCTTTATATAGACCTTAGTGGTCCCCTAATACTGGATCTGAAGTCTCTTTTATATAGACCTTAGTGGTCCCTAATACTGGATCTGAAGTCTTTTATATAGACCTTAGTGGTCCCTAATACTGGATCTGAAGTCTTTATATAGACCTTAGTGGTCCCTAATACTGGATCTGAAGTCTCTTTATATAGACCTTAGTGGTCCCTAATACTGGATCTGAAGTCTCTTTATATAGACCTTAGTGGTCCCTAATACTGGATCTGAAGTCTCTTTATATAGACCTTAGTGGTCCCTAATACTGGATCTGGACCTTAGGCAGGAACTCATTAATGTTAAACGATAAATAAACAATGTTTTTATTTTTATTTTTATTCTTCTTCCTGTATCGTGAGCAGCGTTGTCCGTACGGTAAATAAAAGGCAAGAACGCCCGAAATGTTAATCAGTTACAAGAAAAATAATCTATTTATGCACCAAAGCAACATTTCAGTTTTATTTAATCTGATCATCTTTAATTTGGATCCCAGTTTCTTTTAATAAACACAAAAATATTTGATTTTTTCTTTCAGGTGAGAAATCTCATGTTTCCTTCAACTTAAATTAATTCCACCCCCAAAGCAAATGTCCTCCTCCGGTTCCAGGTCCGGTTCTGAAGCCTCTTCCTGTTGATGGTCTCTAGACCTTCAGCCTTTGATCACGGCGATCGGCCTCAGTTTGATCGCCTTCTTGCTGATCCCGGCGTCGTGACACGTGTTGACGACGTCCGTCACGTTTTTGTACGATTCGGGAGCCTGAAAACAAGAAAAGAAACTTATATAACCCTTAAATCACCTTTTTGACGTTTAACACTACGTAGCACTAACTTATTAACTTTAGTTTTAGTTATTTTTGGAATTTATGGTCAATAAACCTCATTTATAGGAAATTATACCTAATGTTTGAGTTAGAAAAGCAGAAATTAGGAATTATTGAGACTAAAGTTAAAGGAATGGATGTTGATGATAATCACAGACTGGAATATGTCAACTTTTACTCTCAATACTATTTCAAAAACACTTCAATTTGGTTTCAAATGCTATAAAATTGAATAAGACGCCCCAAAATTAATGAAAGTAGAGATTTGTACTTGGCAAAGAGCGTTGGTGGAATCAATCATGTTATTTTGGGGAATTAAAAAGAACATTGATATAGGACAACGGGTCAAATTTGACTTGTTTTCAGTATTTTTATCACAAAAAATGGGCCTTTGAAAAAGTCAATTAGAAATATCAAATAAATTTGGAAAAAAGCATCAAAAAAAAAAAGCAGCTCGCGCAACGTTGATAAAATGACAAATGTCGGAAAAAGCGCTTATGTTAAAAAAAATGGGCATTCGAAATAAGCGCTGAAAATGTCCATATTAGAAATATTAAATAACTTTGGAAAAAAGATCGCAGAACATTGATGAAGTGACAAATGTCGGGAAAAAGCGATAATGGTGTTTCATGGTTAAAACAACCTGACATGACACCAGTAACATCGTCTGCATACGGAAGACCTTTAGTGCTCTATAATCTACAGATAGACCAGGTCTAGACCGCTCTATAATCTACAGATAGACCAGGTCTAGACCGCTCTATAATTTACAGATAGACCAGGTCTAGACCGCTCTATAATTTACAGATAGAGCAGGTCTAGACCGCTCTATAATCTACAGATAGACCAGGTCTAGACCGCTCTATAATTTACAGATAGAGCAGGTCTAGACCGCTCTATAATTTACAGCTAGAGCAGGTCTAGACCGCTCTATAATTTACAGCTAGAGCAGGTCTAGACCGCTCTATAATCTACAGCTAGAGCAGGTCTAGACCGCTCTATAATCTACAGCTAGAGCAGGTCTAGACCGCTCTATAATCTACAGATAGAGCAGGTCTAGACCGCTCTATAATCTACAGATAGAGCAGGTCTAGACCGCTCTATAATCTACAGATAGAGCAGGTCTAGACCGCTCTATAATCTACAAGGACCCAACAGTTCTAGTAGTTTCCCCCAGAGCATTTAGTGCGACAGGGAAAAACTCCCTTTAGGAAGAAACCCGGGTCAGACCCAGGACCCAGGATCTGGGTTTAATTCTTGAATAAAGAGTGAAACCCGAGACTAGACCCTGACGCTCACCTCCTCCATGACCAGCTTGGGGGACGCCACTCGGATGGCGATGCCCTGGTCGGCCAGCTTGTCCAGCACGTCCTGGAAGTCCAGGTTCCTGCGGGACTTGGCCCGGGACATGGCGCGGCCCTGAAACCACACAGATCACAGCTGAACAATCAAATGCTGCTCTACAATTAATCAGCAATTAATTAATTTTTTGTGATTTTTCAAACAGTCTTTTTCTGTAAATAACTATAAAAGACTCGTACCGCTCCGTGACAGGTGGTGCCGAATGTCTCCGTCATGCCTTGTTCCGTCCCGGTGAGGACGTAGCTGCAGGTTCCCATCGTCCCGCCGATCAACACCGGCTGACCTGTGAGCTGGAACCAAAAACTAACTGTCGATTCAAAAGCACACAAGCATTTCTTAAGCCCCACTAAAAGTAGTGATTATTTACATGGAGTCTGGTGGAGATATGCTGCTCTATACACACTAAAAGTAGTGATTATTTACATGGAGTCTGGTGGAGATATGCTGCTCTATACACGCTAAAAGTAGTGATTATTTACATGGAGTCTGGTGGAGATATGCTGCTCTATACATGCTAAAAGTAGTGATTATTTACATGGAGTCTGGTGGAGATATGCTGCTCTATACACTAAAAGTAGTTTAGTCTAAGTTCATCAGTCACTTCGACACCAGTGCATGGGGAGACCAGGTCCAGGCTGAAGACGTGTACCTGGTAGTCTACGGGGATGAGGGGGTGGTGTGGGGGGAAGGCTCGGGTGGAGCCTTTGCGGTGGAGCAGCAGCGTCTTCTGCTTCCCGTCCACCATGTGCTCCTCGACTTTGGCGATGTTGTGTGAAACATCGTAGATGACGTGCATGTCCAGGTCGTCCGGCGTCGTGGCAAACACCTTAGAGAAGGCCTGGAAAATACCACGGAGGAAGAAGTACTCAGATCCTTTACTGCAGTAAAAGTACTAACACCACACTGTATACCACGGAGGAAGAAGTACTCAGATCCTTTACTGCAGTAAAAGTACTAACACCACACTGTATAACACGGAGGAAGAAGTACTCAGATCCTTTACTGCAGTAAAAGTACTAGTACCACACTGTAAAATACTCCCGTCAGCAGCTGTGTGTTTAATGACATCATCATCTCAGCTGATATATGACATCATCATCTCAGCTGGACCTATAGTCGTTATATTGTTGCTAGGTTACTGTATAATAACATGAGATTATTAACTAGTAACTAAAGCTGTCAGATGAATGTAGTGGAGTAACTAAAGCCCCTCCCCCGTCCCGTCCCATGATGCTCGGCGTGTGTCTACCTGGCGGGTGAGGAAGGTCATGGACGAGCGGTTGACCCAGGCGTAGTTCCCCGCCGCCGCCATGCCCTTCAGGTAGTCCTGGCCCTCCGGCGACATGATGCGGGCGCACGCCAGCTGGCGGTCGTTCACAACGATCTTATCTCTCTTCATGGCCTTCTCCATGGCAACCAGAGCATCTGTCAACAGTTATTGATTTTACACCACATAGTGATAGATAGATAGATAGATAGATAGATAGATAGATAGATAGATAGATAGATAGATAGATAGATAGATAGATAGATAGATAGATAGATAGATAGATGGGGGTCCTACCTGTGGCGACCTGGTGTCCGAGCCCTCGGCTGCCGCTGTGGATCATCACGCACACCTGGCCTTTGTGGTCGATGCCCATCTTCTTGGCGGCGTAGTCGTTGTAGATCTCGTCCACCACCTGGATCTCAGCGTAGTGGTTTCCTGCTCCCAGAGTCCCCAGCTGCAACACAACGGGACTACGTGTTAAAACTAGCCCGGTCCTACCAGACTCTGGTCCACTAGCCCGGTCCTACCAGACTCTGGTCCACTATAGATATGAAACCTTCGACCTGAGTCAGGAAACACGAGGTAAAATGGCAGTTTTAGAGCCTTTGTGCCTCTTAAGACATAAAATGTGATATTATATAATAATTAATATGTCTGTCCAACATGAACCGGGCGCTTACACCACAACAAGATGTTTTCAACTCAGACGTGGTGTTAATTCACCTACCGTGGGTAGCTAGCCTCGTTAGCTGCTAGCTTTTAGCCATTAGGTGCTAGCAGTTATTGATGTGTTAATAAAGACGTGTGTAAATAGAGAGGCGTGTAAATAAAGGCCATGCCCCCGGGGCTGCTGGGATACCTGCGGCAGGCCTCTCTTCTTGGCCTTGGAGGACACCTTGTTGGGGTCGGCCTGCAGCATGCGGCCGTACTCCTCGCAGTGCTCCTTGTCCTCGGCCCAGGCGTACCCCTCCCTCAGGGACCAGTCCACTCCCATCTCCAGAGCCTCCTCCAGGTCCCTGAACACAACACGCAGCTCTCATCCACAACAGGCACTGCTGGTAGTTGCCATGGCAATGTTACTAGCTGACCCATCGCCTAGCGATGTGACTGAAGCCTCGGAGACTTTGGAGTAGAGCCCGGCCGATATATCGGCATTTATAACGGCAGATTTAAAAAATAATATTTTAATATAATAAATATTTTATAAAAAATATAATAAAATATTGATTCATTAGAATCCTTTATGATGACAAATTATTCTGATAAATGAATATTAAAATTAAAAAAACGTGTGGCCGGGTTGGTTCAGTGGGTAGAGCGGGCGCACGTATATTTCGAGATAATGCCTCAATGCAGAGGTCCAGGGTTCGATTCCGACCTGTGACGATCTCCTACATCTCTACAACGTCCCTGTTAGTGATGGCGTTACCGGGATTTATTTTTAAATATATATATATCGGCATATCGTCTTTTTAAATAACCAGATATTCGTGTCGGTCGGGCTCTACGTTGGAGTCCCTGAGCTGGCTCTACGTTGGAGTCCCTGAACTGGCTCTACGTTGGAGTCCCTGAGCTGGCTCTACGTTGGAGTCCCTGAGCTGGCTCTACGTTGGAGTCCCTGAGCTGGCTCTACGTTGGAGTCCCTGAGCTGGCTCTACGTTGGAGTCCCTGAGCTGGCTCTACGTTGGAGTCCCTGAGCTGGCTCTACGTTGGAGTCCCTGAGCTGGCTCTACGTTGGAGTCCCTGAGCTGGCTCTACGTTGGAGTCCCTGAGCTGGCTCTACGTTGGAGTCCCTGAGCTGGCTCTACGTTGGAGTCCCTGAGCTGGCTCTACGTTGGAGTCCCTGAGCTGGCTCTACGTTGGAGTCCCTGAGCTGGCTCTACGTTGGAGTCCCTGAGCTGGCTCTACGTTGGAGTCCCTGAACTGGCTCTACGTTGGAGTCCCTGAGCTGGCTCTACGTTGGAGTCCCTGAGCTGGCTCTACGTTGGAGTCCCTGAGCTGGCTCTACGTTGGAGTCCCTGAGCTGGCTCTACGTTGGAGTCCCTGAGCTGGCTCTACGTTGGAGTCCCTGAGCTGGCTCTACGTTGGAGTCCCTGAACTGGCTCTACGTTGGAGTCCCTGAACTGGCTCTACGTTGGAGTCCCTGAACTGGCTCTACGTTGGAGTCCCTGAGCTGGCTCTACGTTGGAGTCCCTGAGCTGGCTCTACGTTGGAGTCCCTGAGCTGGCTCTACGTTGGAGTCCCTGAGCTGGCTCTACGTTGGAGTCCCTGAACTGGCTCTACGTTGGAGTCCTGAGCTGGCTCTACGTTGGAGTCCCTGAACTGGCTCTACGTTGGAGTCCCTGAACTGGCTCTACGTTGGAGTCCTGAGCTGGCTCTACGTTGGAGTCCCTGAACTGGCTCTACGTTGGAGTCCCTGAGCTGGCTCTACGTTGGAGTCCCTGAGCTGGCTCTACGTTGGAGTCCCTGAGCTGGCTCTACGTTGGAGTCCCTGAGCTGGCTTTACGTTGGAGTCCTGAGCTGGCTCGTTGGAGTCCCTGAGCTGGCTCTACGTTGGAGTCCCTGAACTGGCTCTACGTTGGAGTCCCTGAGCTGGCTCTACGTTGGAGTCCTGAGCTGGCTCTACGTTGGAGTCCCTGAGCTGGCTCTACGTTGGAGTCCCTGAGCTGGCTCTACGTTGGAGTCCCTGAACTGGCTCTACGTTGGAGTCCTGAACTGGCTCTACGTTGGAGTCCCTGAGCTGGCTCTACGTTGGAGTCCCTGAACTGGCTCTACGTTGGAGTCCCTGAACTGGCTCTACGTTGGAGTCCCTGAGCTGGCTCTACGTTGGAGTCCCTGAACTGGCTCTACGTTGGAGTCCCTGAGCTGGCTCTACGTTGGAGTCCCTGAGCTGGCTCTACGTTGGAGTCCCTGAGCTGGCTCTACGTTGGAGTCCCTGAGCTGGCTCTACGTTGGAGTCCCTGAACTGGCTCTACGTTGGAGTCCCTGAACTGGCTCTACGTTGGAGTCCCTGAACTGGCTCTACGTTGGAGTCCCTGAACTGGCTCTACGTTGGAGTCCCTGAGCTGGCTCTACGTTGGAGTCCCTGAGCTGGCTCTACGTTGGAGTCCCTGAGCTGGCTCTACGTTGGAGTCCCTGAGCTGGCTCTACGTTGGAGTCCCTGAACTGGCTCTACGTTGGAGTCCCTGAACTGGCTCTACGTTGGAGTCCCTGAGCTGGCTCTACGTTGGAGTCCCTGAGCTGGCTCTACGTTGGAGTCCCTGAGCTGGCTCTACGTTGGAGTCCCTGAACTGGCTCTACGTTGGAGTCCCTGAACTGGCTCTACGTTGGAGTCCCTGAACTGGCTCTACGTTGGAGTCCCTGAACTGGCTCTACGTTGGAGTCCCTGAACTGGCTCTACGTTGGAGTCCCTGAGCTGGCTCCTTACTTGGCCCCCATGGGGATGACTCCCTTGGACCCGACCCCCACGGGGATGTGGTCGAACAGCGCCTGGGCCAGCTGCTCCTTCACCGGCTGGACGTCCCCCTCGTCCAGGTTCGTCCTCAGCAGACGGACGCCGCAGTTAATGTCGAAGCCGACGCCGCCTGCGGGAACAGCCAATCACAGCGCGGTGCTTATTCACAGCAGCAGGGACTGATCTCCTGGTTATATTAATTACTGTTAACGTGAGTTATTTTCCTAAAACCTAAAGAACAACACATAATTACATAACCAGCAGTGTTTCGTTGGTGTTGGTGTTGTCGTGGCGTCACGCCACCGTATCACAAATCAGACGCACGATGTCGCGGCGGCTGATTTGAAACCATTTCAATTTACACCCAAAATTCAATGAAAGTCGCGTTGCATTGAATCCTTTTTATGGTAATTTGGTGAAACCCTCATGTTGTCAACCTGGAAATGTAAAATTAAAACCCTTTTATCAACGTTACGGACGTCTTCTTCGGCCCTTTTGTGTCTTTCCACCAATGATTTTGTCAATTTTTCAACATTTGTCAACTTTTTCCCCAAATTTTTAAAGCTTTATTTATTTATTTTTTATATACACATTTGTCACTTTTGACATTTGTTACGTTTTTCAACATCTTTTCACATTTCTCTCACTTTATTTGCCATTTGTTTACATTTTAGTCACTTTTATTGATATTTCTCTTTTTTTTACACTTATTTTAAAGTTCTTTTACCAATTGTTTTTTCTCCAAATGCTATAAAATTGACAAAAAAAACACCCAAATCCAATGAAGGTAGTGAGCTGATGATTAATGTAACGTGTGAGGAGTGTTGTTGGGAACCGTCCACGTTACTTTTTTGAACAATTTGTTTGAAAGAAACCCAAATTTCTGATATAGAAACTTTTTGGACAGGGGTCAGATTAGACCCGAGGACACCAGGAGGGTTAAAGGAGCTACGCTTCTTCTTCTTCTTTATAATATATACAGTATATATCACGCTATCCTGCTACAACTTCCTGGATTTGGTCCGAACGTCTTGCGTCTGTCTGAGAATAATAGATGAATGTGTCTCGTACCTGGAGACACCACGGCATCGGGGTTGCTCATGTCGAAGGCGGCCATGTTTCCGATCGCAAATCCATATCCAGAGTGAACGTCTGGGAGACCGATGGACCTCTGTGGATCGATTAAACACAGTACGGTCAATTAAAAGGGTCATTTCGCTATTATTCAATATCGTTCCCCATGTTTTTGTGTCTAAGTGATTAGAGTACAGGACAGATGTTCAGCATCAGGTAGAAACAAGCTGTAATGTTACCCTACAGGACAGATGTTCAGCATATCTCTACCAGACTCCATGTAAATAATCACTACTTTTAGTGTGTATAGAGCAGCATATCTCCACCAGACTCCATGTAAATAATCACTACTTTTAGCATGTATAGAGCAGCATATCTCCACCAGACTCCATGTAAATAATCACTACTTTTAGTGTGTATAGAGCAGCATATCTCCACCAGACTCCATGTTAATAATCACTACTTTTAGTGTGTATAGAGCAGCATATCTCCACCAGACTCCATGTTAATAATCACTACTTTTAGCATGTATAGAGCAGCATATCTCCACCAGACTCCATGTAAATAATCACTACTTTTAGTGTGTATAGAGCAGCATATCTCCACCAGACTCCATGTAAATAATCACTACTTTTAGCGTGTATAGAGCAGCATATCTCCACCAGACTCCATGTAAATAATCATTACTTTTAGCGTGTATAGAGCAGCATATCTCCACCAGACTCCATGTAAATAATCACCACTTTTAGCGTGTATAGAGCAGCATGTCTCCACTTGTAAATGGGTGAATTAAGAGTTTATTCCAACCAGACCAGAGTGGTGATTGGTGGAACAGTGGAAAGATGAACTAAGACGGCTTTTGGTGGTTTTATTTAGTTTCTGTCCACTTTGAATGAAGTGTGTTTTACGATAAGTAGTGATTATTTACATGGAGTCTGGTGGGTACAGAACTTTTAGTGGACGCTAACTGACGCTAACAGTGCATAATTTCCTATTAACGTTACATTGCAGCTTGTTTATCTTGCTTAATACTGGACCAATTTCAAAGATTGTTGTTCCCATCAGTCACTTGGACACATTGGCCAACTCACGTGTACGATCCCCGGCAGTGCCGCCACGTTCCCGATTTGTTTCATGGCTGGAAGGAATCCACCCACGCCCCCTGAGGGACAGAAACCATAAATAAAGTCAGACGTCGGGGTGATTTCACCGGGTGAAGCGTTGCGGTGAGCAGCAGCTGACCTCTCCCTCCACAGGCCTGGCGGAGCTCCTCAAACATCAGCTTCTCCAGAGGCTCGTTGACGTAGAAGACGCCCTCCACCTGAAAGAAAAAGGCTGTTATGTGTCGGTTTGACTCTGAGGATGGTTGAGCTTCAATACAACCACTCAATATAATAAAACATGACGACACCATCCTCTTCATGGTCAGTCTACGATCTTAAATCTTATGAAAAAGCTTAGAAATTGCAATATATTGCAGACTATTGACTAACTGACTGTATAGTTATAGTTTGGACCTAAATCTCTTAACCAAAAGTATTGACTCCTAATAAAATGTGTCTTTATGTTAAAAAACTGAGTTTTAGACTCTCAATTTCATACCAATTTTGAAAAAAACAGTCTAATTCAGATTATACTCTGCAGATTTCCATTAGAAAAACAGTAAATTAAAGCTTAGGATGCCTATGTAGCCAAACAGTACACTATATTTTGATTTATGTTACATGTTCACATATCATTAGGATCCACCCTGTAATTCGGCTAATATTTCATATCTATAAGATGCATGACTCAACCACGTCAGCAGGTTTTGTCTTTGGTTTACGCCTGATATCGGAGACAGTTTTCATTGGTTCTTGGGACTAGATACAGTTTATTATAGTTATAAATCCAGAAGGGAGTCCCTGCCTGGTTAAAGTCTACATAACTAGCCAACATGCTAACTGACTGTATAGTTACCTGTAATGCTGAGAGCTAACCTGCTGGTTATAGTCTACTAGCCAACATGCTAACTGACTGTATAGTTACCTGTAATGCTGGGAGCTAACCTGCTGGTTATAGTCTACTAGCCAACATGCTAACTGACTGTATAGTTACCTGTAAAGCTGTGAGCTAACCTGCTGGTTATAGTCTACTAGCCAACATGCTAACTGACTGTATAGTTACCTGTAATGCTGAGAGCTAACCTGCTGGTTATAGTCTACTAGCCAACATGCTAACTGACTGTATAGTTACCTGTAATGCTGAGAGCTAACCGGCTAGCTAGCCACGCTAACAGCTAACAGTGTGTCCAGAGTCTCACCTGCATGTTCGGAACAAAGCCTTTCTTAATCCTCCAGCAGTTCTTTCCCGTCTTATCCAGGTACTGCAGCTCATCGTTATAACTTCGACTCATTGTTCCGATCAGAGAAGATTTGATGTCACAAGAGTTCAATGCTGCGTTTTCCACTTTTCCACCAGCCCAGTGTCAGCAGTCGGAGCGGTACGGAAGCCCACACGCGTTATGACAGAAAAACGCGGATGGTTTGTTTTCAGTGTTGAATTTTACTGAATGATATTATTTTGTTAATCTTCTATAATATTATAGAGAACTGCTACTTAGATCAGTGTTAAGTACATTACCTAAAACACGGAGATTACCGTCAGCCTGTCAGACTGCGGGGACTGCCGAGCCAGAGTGTTCGCGAACTGTCAACTGCTCGCTCGCCGTAGTTGTAGTCAAACACGTGTAGTCAAGTGATTGTTAGCAGAGCCAGACATTTGTCCAGAGGCCTTCAAAACAAAAGCATATATATATATATATATATATATATATATATATATATATATATATATATATATATATATATATATATATATATATATATTATATATATATGCGTCTATCTAACTGTCTGTCTGTCTGTCTCTCTGTCTGTCTGTCTGTCTGTCTGTCTGTCTGTCTGTCTGTCTGTCTGTCTGTCTGTCTCTCTGTCTGTCTGTCTGTCTAACTGTCTGTCTGTCTCTCTGTCTGTCTGTCTGTCTAACTGTCTGTCTGTCTCTCTGTCTAACTGTCTGTCTGTCTGTCTGTCTGTCTGTCTCTCTGTCTGTCTGTCTGTCTAACTGTCTGTCTGTCTGTCTGTCTAACTGTCTGTCTGTCTCTGTCTGTCTGTCTGCCTGTCTGTCTCTCTGTCTGTCTGTCTCTCTGTCTGTCTGTCTGTCTGTCTGTCTGTCTGTCTAACTATCTTATCTCTCTGTCTTGGCTTTTATGTTGAAATTCTTCATTTTGAAACCGGAAGTTGTCTTATAGCTGAGCCGTTGTGCCGCTGCTGTCTCTCGTCTCCTGCTCTGTAAACAGATGCAACTCTTCAGAGAAACGTGATAAACGACCTGGATTTACACCCTTTAATCCATCGTGTGAGTGTTTCTCTGTTCTCGCGGCTTTTATCACCTAATTGTCGGGTAAACAAGTCAACTAGCTAACCTTGTTAGCACTAAGTTAGTTAACTAGCTAGCGTAGCTTCACTGTTACGCAGCAACGTAAAACGTTAGTTAACGTTCAGCCCAGAAATGAAAACGAAACGTTTAATTTCTTCTTAAATAACAAATCGGATTTGATTTCAGCCTTTTGATAGATTTGTTGAATCCTTTTCTGTGTTTTATTTATTTTGGTATATATTATATCATAATAATAATAATAATAATAATGTGTCGACGGTGTTGTCTTGTTGTTGTCATGTTTTCTTCCAAACTCACAACTTCTTAACGTTAATTAATGGAAAATGGAAAGTTATTTAAATCCAATTTTCTTGCCGAATTATTAAGTACAGTCTGGTTTCAGGCTAATAAAAAGCTGCAGTTCTCCCAACTCAATGAAAACAACGTTAATGACTCGTCAAAATTTAAAAGATGGAGATTCCTGACGGAGTTTTGTACTAGAAAGATAGCAAATTAATGACTCATGGAGCTTTCGTTTTGCCCCTTTAATCTGGATAATTTCAAGCTTAACAATGGAAAATTCTACAATGTATTTATCAGATTACTTTTCATTCAAGTAGTGGTAGTTCAACAGAAAATACTCATATCTTAAAATATTTGCGGTTGCAGAAATAGGCGTCTTTCCACCAAACTCCTTTAACTTTTCGCCAAATTTTAGAAACAAACTGGTTTAATTCCTTTTTGTAAAAACAAATGAAGGAATATTATATATATATATATATATATATATATATATATATATATATATATATATATATATATATATATATATATATAATATCAAGTATGATGTTCGTCCCAAAGTATGTGGACACACTGTTTTGTTGCAGAAATAGGAAGCTTTCCATGACATTTTAGAAATAAACTGTGTTTTCTCAAAAACTCTCTGGTCCACTAGACCATACCAGACTCTGGTCCTACCAGACTCTGGTCCATTAGCCCGGTCCTACCAGACTCTGGTTCATTAGCCTGGTCCTACCTGGTCCATTAGCCCGGTCATACCAGACTCTGGTCCTACCAGACTCTGGTCCACTAGCCCGGTCCTACCAGACTCTGGTTCATTAGCCTGGTCCTACCTGGTCCATTAGCCCGGTCATACCAGACTCTGGTCCTACCAGACTCTGGTCCACTAGCCTGGTCCTACTAGACTCTGATCCACTAGCCCGGTCCTACCAGACTCTGATCTATTAGCCTGGTCCTACCAGACTCTGGTCCATTAGCCCGGTCCTACCAGACTCTGATCCACTAGCCTGGTCCTACCAGACTCCAGACCAGACCGGATGTACGTAGGAGGCTAACTCCCTTTTCCTGATGCTTTGTGTGACATCCTGATATTTGATATCTTATTAAGAGTGAACCTGTTCGTGTTCGGTGTGCAGCATGAAGCTGCGAGTTCGGCTCCACCGGCAGACCACCAGGGTGGAGTTACCGGGAGAAGAACCCAGTTTGAGCGAGCTCACAGACCTCATCAAGGAGACGCTGTTGTCTCCTCACGGGCTCAGGTCAGACATCCGCCGTTAGACATTATCTCAGCTAGAAGACAGCAGACAGCCTTTACCGTCATTAGACACCTGGGCAGCACCTGGGCAACGGGACTGGAGCGCCCCCCTTCCCCGAGTCAGCCAGAAGGAATAAAATATAAAATATAAATAGTGCAGAAGAAAGGGGGGGGGGAGGTGCACAGTTCCAGAGACGACTATATTCATGTTTACAATAGTAAGAAAGATAAATATGGTTTGTGTACGCATTATGAAAATAATATTACGCAGTTATGACATTGCACAGAATTATTGGTGTATCCAAAGTATTAAATATTGCACAGTTATGAAATTAAATGATTAAATATTAAATATTCCACAGCAATGAAATTACACAGGATTTCAGTATAGCTATTATTATATTAATATTATTAATATTGTTTTATTATATTATTTTATTTTATATTTTATATTTTATTTTTATATTATTATTATTTTTATATTATTATACAGGATTTCAATGTCTTCTAAAGTATAGCTATTATTATTATTTTATTATTATTAATATTGTTTTATTTTATTATTTTACATTATTATTTTATTTTTATATTATTATTATTATTTTTATATTATACAGGATTTCAATGTCTTCTAAAGTATAGCTGCTATTATTATTATTATTTTATTATTATTATTATTAGCTGGTGATATGGAGAAAATCAAATATGATATTTTTGACCAAATCCATGGATGTGTCATTTCAGTGGAGAGTCCTTGTTACGGCCCCGGTGGCGGCCGGATGTTTGATTCCCGGGTGTGTTTTTCTGTTTCAGTGCAGACACACGGTTCAGTCTGTCGCTGAACGGCTCCGAGCTTCTGTCGGAGTCCGGCGAGACGCTGTCGTCCTGCGGCATCGTGTCCGGGGATCTGGTCTGCGTTGTCCTGCCTGAGTCTGCCAGCGTGCCCGGCAGCGGGGCGCCCGGCAGCTCCTCCGGCAGCGGGGCGCCCGGCAGCTCCTCCGGCAGCGGGGCGCCCGGTAGCTCCTCCGGCAGCGGGGCGCCCGGCAGCTCCTCCGGCAGCGGGGCGCTCGGCAGCGGGGCGCCCGGTAGCTCCTCCGGCAGCGGGGCGCCCGGCAGCGGGGCGCCCGGCAGCGGGGCGGAGCCCCAGGGGCAGCAGAACCAACAGACTGCTGCCCTGACATCCAACCTGCAGGTGAGCGCTCCACTAGTCTTTCCCAGACCTTCCTCCACAGCGCTGCGGAGGAGGGACTCACACCCAGGCATTAGTTTACTGACGTGCTTTTATTTAATCGACAAAGTCAAATGTTGTATTACATTTTTATGTAATAATGTTTTATTCCATATCTCACAGGGGAGGGGGAAGAAATCTATACAGCGTAGTATCGTGATGTTCTCAGTGGGAATCTGTACCGATACACATGGATCTGTTATTATATATTATATATATTATTATATATTATATGTTATTATATATTATATATATTATTATATATGTGGTGGTCAGTTTGTCCCGTTCTGCAGCGATAACATTGAAGATGAACAAACAGAGAAATGTTTCTTTTTAGATGAAACATGTTGATAAGTTTCCTTTTGGGGAAAAATCACAAGTTGGAAAAAAAGGTTATAAATTGCAATATATCGCAGAATATTGTAATAATATTGTATCGTGGCTTAAGTACCGGGATGATATCGTACCGTGATTATGATCCCCCCCTCCCCCAGTATCTCATGTAGTCTTCTCACTTACATTTTGGTCGACTTAAAGCCCCCAAACGTCAGCAGAGCTTCCTCGGCCATCGTAGAGTTCAGCAACTCAAGCATGGAAAGATGTTTTCTTATTTTTTAATTCACTTCATTTCATAAAGCTGATGAGTCTAACCGTCACATTGTCGTTGTATTGAACGAACAGGCGACAGGCAGCAGCATGAGGCCTGCAGCCGCTCTCACACAGACTCAGGACTCCCCCGGGGTGGACCCTGGACCCCCTGGACCCCCTGGACCCCCTGGGCCGTCGCAGCCCAGCTGGGAGCCGATGCTGTGCAGCGAGGCGGAGGCCGGCCAGGCTCCTCTCTCCCTGGAGCTCCTCCACCACTCGGCCCAGCCCAGCAGCCCCAGCGACGGCGTCATGGTGGCCGGACACCTGCTGATGCTGGAAACCGGCTTCGCTCCCCAGGTGAGACGGCCGGGGGCATCCAGATGTTTCTGGAAGACTCAAACTAAACCAAAACTCTGAAGAACTCACTCAAACTAAACTGAAAGAAATCAAGAAATTTATTCTGAAATACAAAAAATAATTGTGTGTGTGCGTGTGTGTGTGTGTCTGTGTGTGTCTGTGTGTGTGTGTGTGTGTCTGTGTGTGTGTGTGTGTGTGTGTCTCTCTCTGTGTGTGTGTGTGTGTGTGTGTGTGTGTGTGTGTGTGTCTCTCTCTCTGTGTGTGTGTGTGTCTGTGTCTGTGTCTCTGTGTGTGTGTGTGTGTGTGTCTCTGTGTGTGTGTGTGTCTGTGTGTGTGTGTGTGTGTGTGTGTGTGTGTGTGTGTCTCTCTCTCTGTGTGTGTGTGTGTGTGTGTGTGTGTCTCTCTCTCTCTGTGTGTGTGTGTGTGTGTGTGTGTGTGTGTGTGTGTGTGTGTGTGTGTGTGTGTGTGTGTGTGTGTGTGTGTGTGTGTGTGTGTGTGTGTGTGTGTGTGTGTGTGTGTAGGGCTGTGTTCCTAAGGCTGGGGAGATGCCTGCAGGCTGGAGTTCAGCAGCTGGAGTGTACCGTCTGCAGTACTCTCATCCTCTGTGTGCCGGCAGCCTGGCCATGGTGGTGGCCGTGTGCATGGGCCCCGTGCTCGTCATCAACGGTCAGTCGGCCTCCAACCAGCGGCCCCCGTAACGGCCAGTAAATATCAATGTAAAAGTTACGGGCCCCAAGGGCACTGGCCCGTAACTAGGTTTTTCTGACATTTGGATCAAGTTTTTTGTTTTTGAGTCTTTTGTCAAGTTTTTTTTTAATTTTTTTAATTAAAACTTTTTAAAAGTTTTAGTCTCTTTTTGCAACAATTTTTAAATGTTTTTGTCACTCCCCCGCAGTCTTTATCTCATCCACCGTTGAACCCAGAGTTACGCCCCTGCTCTGTAATAACGAGCGAGACCTTCTCGTGTCCTTACTTGTTCATCTGAAGCATTAAAACTGATATTTTGTTCTCCGCAGCGACTCTGAAGGTGAACGAATCCGTCGACACGGTCCGCAAACTGTGTCTGAATCCGTCCAGCTTCGTGACCCCCAAGTGGCCAGGTAGAGCTTCTGATTGGTCGAACATGACACCAGACACTAGCTCAGCATAATGATGATGATGATGATGATGATGATGATGATGATGATGATGATGATGATGATGTGTCGTGTGTTCAGGAGAAAGTGCAGCTGCAGCTTTCAGAGATCTAAAGAAACTGTCCCGAATCTTCAAAGACCAGCTGGCGTACCCGCTAATCGCTGCCGCCAGAGAAGGTGTGTGTGTGTGTGTCTGTCTGCATGCATGTGTGTTTGCGCAGCTTCAAACCCATACTATAATGGACTAAAGTACTAAAACTAAAGTAACTAGTAACTAAAGTATCTAGTAACTAAAGTATCTAGTAACTAAAGTATCTAGTAACTAAAGCTGTCAGATGAATGGAGTGGAGTAAAAAGTAGAATATTTCTCTCTGAAATGTAGAAGTACAAGTACCTCAAACATTTGGACTGAAGTACAGTCCTGTAGTAAATGTAATTAGTTACATTCCACCGCTGACTGTGATGTGCCTGTGATGTCACTGTGATGTGCCTGTGATGTCACCGTTCCCAGCGATGGCCCTGCCTGTGGCGTTCGGCCTGGCTGCCCTTCCCCCGGAGCTGCTCCTCCGGGTGCTGCGGCTGCTGGACGTCCGCTCCGTGGTGAGACTGTCGTCGTGCTGCCGACACTTCAGCTCCTGCACAGCCGACTCCACGCTGTGGAGACACCTGTACCTGCGCGACTTCTCAGGTGAGACAAATCAGGGTTTTATGATCAGTTTGTCTTCTGATCGTCTGGCTGCATGTGTGACTAAAGGGTAACTTTGGTATTTGTTAACCCAGGACCCTATTTGCCCTCATTTTTGTGTCTAAGTGACTGATGTAAACAAAAGCGATTGCGCTCTGACCGTGTTGTAGTGTTTAATTTACTACTTAGAGATATGCTGCTCTATACACGCTAAAAGTAGTGATTATTTACATGGAGTCTGGTGGAGATATGCTGCTCTATACACGCTAAAAGTAGTGATTATTTACATGGAGTCTGGTGGAGATATGCTGCTCTATACACACTAAAAGTAGTGATTATTTACATGGAGTCTGGTGGAGATATGCTGCTCTATACACACTAAAAGTAGTGATTATTTACATGGAGTCTGGTGGAGATATGCTGCTCTATACACGCTAAAAGTAGTGATTATTTACATGGAGTCTGGTGGAGATATGCTGCTCTATACACACTAAAAGTAGTGATTATTTACATGGAGTCTGGTGGAGATATGCTGCTCTATACACACTAAAAGTAGTGATTATTTACATGGAGTCTGGTGGAGATATGCTGCTCTATACACACTAAAAGTAGTGATTATTTACATGGAGTCTGGTGGGTTTGGTGATGGTGATTTCTGTTTCATGTTAAACTAAAAGGTTCTTACTCTCTAACTAAAAGGTCTATCTCTGTAGGGATCCATCCCATAATGTTGCCACTTAGAATAATAATCAGAGTTTAACTTCACTTGTACCTTGTTTTGCCGCTGCTGACTGCAGCAGTCTTTCTTTATTCTGGACCAATTACAAATCTTGTTGTTCCCATCAGTCACTTAGACACAAAAACAGGAGAAATGGGGTCAAAGGTGAAAAACTCCAGAGTCATTCTTTAAATAATGAATAATAAACATGTCTGTGTTGTGGTTCAGATCGAGATCTCAGCCGGTCCAGAGACACAGACTGGAGAGAGGTGAGACCAACGTTATAACATGTGTGTGTGTGTGTGTGTGTGTGTGTGTGTGTGTGTGTGTGTGTGTGTGTGTGTGTGTGTGTGTGTGTGTGTGTGTGTGTGTGTGTGTGTGTGTGTGTGTGTGTGTGTGTGTGTGTGTGTGTGTGTGTGTGTGTGTGTGTGTGTGTGTGTGTGTGTACTGTGTGTGTGTGTGTGTGTGTGTGTGTGTGTACTGTGTGTGTGTACTGTGTGTGTGTGTGTATGTATGTATATACTGTGTGTGTGTGTGTGTGTGTGTGTGTGTATATACTGTGTGTGTGTGTGTGTATGTATGTATATACTGTGTGTGTGTGTGTGTATGTATGTATATACTGTGTGTGTGTGTGTGTGTGTGTGTGTGTGTGTGTGTGTGTGTATATACTGTATATATGTATATATATTACATATAAAGATATTGACTCTTTTATTGTGAAAATCTGAAGTTCTGTTTCCTGTAAATCTCTCCAGCTGTACAAGAGGTTCCATAAGATCCGCTGTGAGCTCCGACAGATGACCCGCCACCGCTCCCTCCCCGTGCCCGTCCCGTTTCACCCCCTCCACCACCCGCTGCCCGTCCCGCTGCACCCCCCGATGCCCGGCATCATCGGGGGGGAGTACGACCAGTGGCCGGTCCTCCCCCGCGCCCTCCTCCCCCGCTACGACCTCATCGGCTCGCCGCGGGATCCCGACGGGCGGCTCCCCCGAGTGCGTCCCACGGCGGGACGTCCCGCAGACATCCGGCGAGGATTCATCTGAGTTGCTTTGTTTCTTCTTTTCTTTCTTCTTCTGCAATAAAAACAACCGCAGCGACCCCAACGACACCAGCGCTCATTCATTAGGAACACGATCCGTTCTGCGCAACACGTTCGCGCACGTGCCGATGATGTCATGACGTAGAGGATTTACGGCGCTGCACCATCTGTTCCACGGTAGCGGTCTGCTGTTAGCCTCCACCGGGAAGCTAACGACGCTAGCTTAGCTAACAGCTAATTCGGCTAACCGCTAGCTGACAGCTTGATTCAGCCTAAAATAACGTTACTCAAACTAAACAGCGGGAAAAGCAGCTAACAGCTAAATTAAGACTTTACAGTATTAATAAAGACGAGTTTTGAGTGATTGTATTTTAAATGAGCAACGTAACGTAGAACTGACGTAACAGCTGTTTATATTTAAAGGGTTATTTTAACTTTTGAGGGTCTTTTACATGCTAACGTTAGCTTTCCGGTGGAGGCGAACAGACTTTCTTTAACTGTCTATGGGAACAGATGTGCAGAGTCGTAAATCCGCGTTCATCATGACATCATCATGACATCATCTGCGTATGCATGAACATACTGCACATGCGCAGGATGGATCGTGTACCAACCGGAAGCAGAAAGCTTTTATTTTGTAGGAGGGCTACAGCTACGGCACCACAAGGACTCGTTAGCTTTAAGAAAAAGATGAAGCGCCGACAACGGCTACATAACGAAATAATTCAATATAACAGACAACGATGTACTTTAGGAGAGAAAAATACGCGTTTTCTGCGTTAAAGTATTAAAAATATGAGATGATACTAGCTCAGATTAGCGTAGTACTGCGCAGCTGAACCCTTCTTTGCTGTTTCTGCTCACGTATTCTTGAGTTATTTTGGGTTTTATTACACAACTTCACACAGTAACGCAAACCTTTTTCAAAATAAAAGTACTCTGGTGAAGTCAACCCTATGAGATATTTATCATTTCGACTCAGTTTTTCATAATTCTGACTTATTTGCCTCCGTGTGTTAAAACGCAGGCTGTTGTTATGATTATTATGATTATTATGATTCTATTATTATGATTATTTTGGTTGTTTTCTGCTTTGAACGCTGGAATAATCTGCTAATTAAAATAAATCTGACTTTAAGATGTTTCTAACTTCTCTAGTAAAAGACTTTGTCGCTTTCTTCCATCTCGCGCACTGTAATGGACCAGATTCACCAGACTCTGGTCCATTAACCCGGTCCTACCAGACTCTGGTCTAATAATAATAAATAATAAACCAAAATAGCAATTTGACTATTTAACCATTTTAAATTAAAAGGTTAAAAATGTGTTAAATAATAAAAACATGTATTTATCTAAATTACCTTAACTGAATAATGAAAGATTAGATAAATAAATATACTATTAACTGAAAATGTTGCAAAAAAAAGGTTATTTTGTATATTTGAAATAGTTTTATCATTTGAAAACATTATATCCTTTAACACATTTGAAAAAAAAAAACGTATTTTTTGACTTTTATTTTATTAAATCTCCATGTTTTCACTCCTTGTGAGACCATTACGTCATCTTTTGTCTTGAAACAAAGGGTGCACTCGTTTAGATAACCTGGTTTAACCGGCAGTTCCATCTGGGCGGGCGGAGTTTGACGCGGCGAAACACCGGTGTTACATTAATTCTGTTACCCTTTACATCCTGTGATCTGATTAATAGTTGACCTATTTATCTAACCACTATTTAAATGGTAGTCTACTTATAGGATTCAGAGAAGGTCGTTAGTCACCGACAGCCATCAAACTGTCTGTTAACGGGTCGGATTCGGTGAGTTTCTTTCTTTCTTTCCGTTGAGTCACAGAATGTAAGGGTTCACAGTTTTCTCTGTCACACCTGTTCCGGTTCCAACTGACAAACGAAGGATGTAGCTAGCTAAACTGTTTGTAAATATAATCACCAAACCGTTAAAAAACCGACTGATTCAACTGTTACATTCATCCACCGATGCACCGAAACTCCTCATTGAGTTATTCCGGTAACGTTGTTTAAAAGTAAAGTTGCCTTCGTTAACGTTCGGGTAACGTAACTTACGTTAAGTTTTGGCTAACGTTAGCTAAAACCTAATCTAACGTACGTTACCTAAAAGCTTACGTAATGTACGTTAGCTAAAAGCTTACGTTAGCTAAAAGCTTATGTTAGCTAACTTTTACGTTAGCTTCGACTGACTAACTGTGAAGGTAATACATTAATTATTATTTTATTAAATTCACAGGGACGTTGTTCTGTTTTCCGTGGTTCTAACCCGTCTATGTTCATGTTTATCTTACATATTAACGATTCTTTTTTTACTTGTACATTGACAACATTTGTACTCGATCTACTAGCTAGTGCCCTGTGTCCCTCCCCGATGTGAGTCGAGTGCCGATTTGAGTTGCGCATGCTCAGATTTAAACGTTTCACGGCACAGTGTCATTCTGAAATTAGTGAAATCCATGAAATAATATACTTTTCTCATTACAAACTAACAGGATGGAAATCATTTCAGAAACGTTGTAGCTATATATGGTTGATTGATGCTAACGTTAGCTCAAAACACCATTCAACTGACAGCCTTTGTTGTGTTTGATGCTAACTTGTAGCTAAGCTAGCAGTGAACCAACTTTAGGTCCAGCCGGGCGGGGACTGTCTTGCTCGTTGCTACCGCCGAGAAGCAACGCTAACACGGGTACGTTTGATTCAGGACCCGCTGAGCACCGGAGGCCAGCAGACTCAGTTTCAGACCATGGACTGCAAAATACAATTATTAAAAATATGTAATATATTAATTTTACAGTCTGTGATTCATTTTCAGTTCACTGTTTAGAGAAGCTAACAAAAGCACCATTGTAAAGTAATAATAAATCATTAAATATAGGCTAATGGAGTAAATAAAATCATCATAAAATACCAATATCAGTCTGTCAACATTTAGTCAGTTATTACAAGCGTGTGTGTGTGTGTGTGTGTGTGTGTGAGAGAGAGAGAGAAAGAGAGAGAAAGAGAGAGTATGAGTGTGTGAGAGAGAAAGCGAAAGAGTGTGTGGAAGAGAAAGGGAGAAAGCGAAAGAGAGAGTGTGTGTGTGTGAGAGAGAGAGAGAAAGCGAAAGAGTGTGTGTGTGTGTGTGTGTGTGTGTGTGTGTGTGTGTGTGTGTGTGTGTGTGTGTGTGTGTGTGTGTGTGTGTGTGTGTGTGTGTGTGTGTGTGTGTGTGTGTGTGTGTGTGTGTGTGTGTGTGTGTGTGTGTGTGTGTGTGTGTGTGTGTGTGTGTGTGTGTGTGTGTGTGTGTGTGTGTGTGTGTGTGTGTGTGTGTGTGTGTGTGTGTGTGTGTGTGTGTGTGTGTGTGTGTGTGTGTGTGTGTGTGTGTGTGTGTGTGTGTGTGTGTGTGTGTCGTATTATAAGGGTGCTCTGCCCCTTTAAAGGCCTCGTGTTGTTACAGGAAGTGTTAGGGGTGTTTCCAGCTGATCGCTACAACAGAAGGCGCCGAGTCTCCCTCAGCAGCCCGACCTACCTGCTACTTTCTGCGGCCACAACACACCACAGCACACCGGTGCTGGCTGCGGCGGTGCAGGATCTCCATCCGGATTACTTTACAGGAAGAACCGGGGGATCCTCGGTTAGCTGCCGGTGCAGTCGGTAGCTGTTAGCTCCGGACTGTCATGATCCCTGCAGCGCGGAGATGGCGTCCTTCCCGGTTTGTGCAAGGCTGTCGGGCCAGCGGAGGAGGAGAACGGAGAGCTGGACGGTTCTCTGCAGCAGATGCTGAAGGCCATAGCCGACGAGAGGAACCGACTCAACATCCGGCAAGAGGTCAGCGGAATCGGTGAGCTGATCGGCCCCTTATGTATGCACCGTGGCCCGGTGCTCCCCGCAGGTGTATACTCACTGTTAGTCATCTCAGTGACCACGATAGGACACAATATCAATATAATAACCTCATTATTTATGCACCGTGGCCCCTGTTCCCTGCAGGTGTATACCCACCGGTATAGTCCTCTCAGTGACCATAATAACATCTAATTTATGATATAATAACTTTAATTCTGTAACACCTTTTTAAAAACAACAACAAAGGGATTTGACAGAGGAAACAAACTCAAATCAATTCACATACACACAATTGTGATAAAGAAAATAGAAGATGGGACTCCTTTTAAAGGGCAGAAAGACAGCAAATGATTAAATAAATAAATTAAATCAGAAGGAGTTTATCGCCATGGTGATTGGTGCATACATACACAAACATATTAAACAGTAAGAATGAACAATAACAACAGAAACCGATATATCGTACAGTATACACACCTATATCCTACAGAATAATATGTTCAACATCATTTATGATATAACTTTATTTGTGCAGCACCTTTTAAGAGATTTGACAGAAACAAAAGCGCACACACACACACACAGCAGTACACACACACACACACACACACACACAGCAGTACACACACACACACACACACACACAGCAGTACACACACACACACACACACACACAGCAGTACACACACACACACACACACACACACACACAGCAGTACACACACACACACACACACACACACACACACAGCAGTACACACACACACACACACACAGCAGTACACACACACACACACACACAGCAGTACACACACACACACACACACACAGCAGTACACACACACACACACACACACACACACACACAGCAGTACACATAGACACAACCTTTTATTGAAGAGAAAATAGAAGGTGGGACACTTCAAGTAGACGGTCAACCATGTTACAAGTGATGGTGTAGCATAGTCTGTCCACCAGAGGACGCTCTACAACGTCCCTGTTAGTGATGGCGTTGCATAGTCTGTCCACCAGAGGACGCTCTACAACGTCCCTGTTAGTGATGGCGTTGCATAGTCTGTCCACCAGAGGACGCTCTACAACGTCCCTGTTAGTGATGGCGTTGCATAGTCTGTCCACCAGAGGACGCTCTACAACGTCCCTGTTAGTGATGGCGTTGCATAGTCTGTCCACCAGAGGACGCTCTACAACGTCCCTGTTAGTGATGGCGTTGCATAGTCTGTCCACCAGAGGACGCTCTACAACGTCCCTGTTAGTGATGGCGTTGCATAGTCTGTCCACCAGAGGACGCTCTACAACGTCCCTGTTAGTGATGGCGTTGCATAGTCTGTCCACCAGAGGACGCTCTACAACGTCCCTGTTAGTGATGGCGTTGCATAGTCTGTCCACCAGAGGACGCTCTACAACGTCCCTGTTAGTGATGGCGTTGCATAGTCTGTCCACCAGAGGACGCTCTACTACTTAACGTGTATTACCTGCAGGTCTAGGTAACATGTATCACCTGCAGGTCTAGGTAACATGTATTACCTGCAGGTCTAGGTAACATGTATTACCTGCAGGTCTAGGTAACATGTATTACCTGCAGGTCTAGGTAACGTGTATCACCTGCAGGTCTAGGTAACGTGTATTACCTGCAGGTCTAGGTAACGTGTATTACCTGCAGGTCTAGGTAACGTGTATTACCTGCAGGTCTAGGTAACGTGTATTACCTGCAGGTCTAGGTAACGTGTATTACCTGCAGGTCTAGGTAACGTGTATCACCTGCAGGTCTAGGTAACGTGTATTACCTGCAGGTCTAGGTAACGTATTACCTGCAGGTCTAGGTAACGTATCACCTGCAGGTCTAGGTAACGGTATCACCTGCAGGTCTAGGTAACGTGTATCACCTGCAGGTCTAGGTAACGTGTATCACCTGCAGGTCTAGGTAACGTGTATCACCTGCAGGTCTAGGTAACGTGTATCACCTGCAGGTCTAGGTAACGTGTATCACCTGCAGGTCTAGGTAACGTGTATCACCTGCAGGTCTAGGTAACGTGTATCACCTGCAGGTCTAGGTAACGTGTATCACCTGCAGGTCTAGGTAACGTGTATCACCTGCAGGTCTAGGTAACGTGTATCACCTGCAGGTCTAGGTAACGTGTATCACCTGCAGGTCTAGGTAACGTGTATCACCTGCAGGTCTAGGTAACGTGTATTACAATACAATAGTGAAATTGATGAGTCCCAAAAAACAATTTTGAGAGAAAACGTGAATATTTTGAGGAAAAAAGTTGAATATTAGACAGAAAACAGTCACAGTGAAATACAACGTCTACTTGTGCTACATTGGCGGCTTAAAGAACACAACCGTGAAACCTCGATCCAGCTCACAACCCTGCAGAGACCTGCTTCTGTTGGTCCAAGCGTCCCCTCTGAGTCCTGATCATCTTAACGTATTATATTCATATTTTATGCATGGATCCCTTTCTGGTTCACTAACTGTTTCCATCCCGGTTCAGGGATCATTAACATGCATCAACATTTGAACACATTCATATTTGTTAAACAGACAGACTGTTCAATGTAAATAGATGGGAGACGTCCCGCTGGGTCGTCCTTCTGTCTGCGGCGTCCTGCCGTCCTTACACAAACACATATGTGCATCTCTAATGTGCCCGCGGGGAAGAATAAAATGTCTCTGTCATGCCAAGTCTATCTGGACCCAGTGTGATGGCCTGTTAGACCCTGGACCCTGTTCGTAATGGCGTTGCATAGTCTACATCCCCATCCCCCAAAAAATCTACTCCTATTCAATTTTATTTATAGAGTTTCAATTCATAACAAGAGACACTCAAGACACTTTACAGATAGAGCGGGTCTAGACCGCTCTGTAATCTACAGATAGAGCGGGTCTAGACCGCTCTGTCATCTACAGATAGAGCAGGTCTAGACCGCTCTGTAATCTACAGATAGAGCAGGTCTAGACCGCTCTGTAATCTACAGATAGAGCAGGTCTAGACCGCTCTGTAATCTACAGATAGAGCAGGTCTAGACCGCTCTGTAATCTACAGATAGAGCAGGTCTAGACCGCTCTGTAATCTACAGATAGAGCAGGTCTAGACCGCTCTATAATTTAGGACCCAACAGTTCTAGCAGGTCCCTCCTGGGCCATGACATGTTAGAAAGTGGCCTGAAAGAAGCATTTGGATGTTTTTACTTTGACTCAGACGTGACTTCAGTTCAGCGCCGCAGACCGCATTAAATATTCAGCCGGATTTGTAATAATTCGTGTCTGTCAGTGAGTCACGCTCGGCTATTTTTACCCTCTAGAAACACAGCGCTCTGTCTCATCATGCACTTTCTGAAGACCAGATCCCGACCCGCTGCTATCGATCAGATCTGCATCCCTTGTCTCCGTCTCCGCACGCTGATGTCAGACTATTTTTAGCTGGCTTTCACTGTGGTGTGTTGGGAGATAATGAAACCTGGATCATTGATTTTCATCTCTACGTCTCGTCTGAATGAACTCTGCCCCCGAAGATCTTACACATTACATTTCATATTATATACTGAAGTGGTGGATTCAGTATATAATAGTAAGTATTCAGACCCTTTACTGCAGGTAACTCCCTCCACAATTTCACGATGTCTCAATCGCGCCAATTCATGCAAGTGACTTTGGTGCGACTCGCAATTTTGACCAATCACCTCAACTTTTTCCAGCAGTCCCGCATGCCAGACTCTGTGTCAGCATGTGACTCCGAGAGCCAATGAACAAGCGGGAGTAAGAAGGGGTTAACGTCACACGTACGTCGCCAAATTCAACCTTTGCTGCATGTCCCCCCTCCCTTTCATATTTTCAGCTGTCCTGTAAAAAATAAAGGCCAAAAAATATCTTTAAAAAATACACTTCATTCATAGTCGACAGAAACAAAATTAAAACTATGAAAAGCCGTGTTGCGTCGTTTTTCCACCTTTCTAACCATCCCAACTCTACTTTCTGATGAAAATTAACGGATAGTTTACAGATTTTACGTGTGAAAATACGTTACATGTTACACGCTAAAAGTGTTGTTTTTTTAAATGGAGTCTGGTGGGTTTAGCGTTAGCAACGTCAGAGCTGTTTCTATTTAACAGAAAGCTCTTAAAGAGGTTTTAAAGCTCTATCTCTGTAGGGATCCATCCCATAATGTTGTCAGACACTTAGAATATTAATCTGAGTCCGTCAGCGGCATTAAAGCACTTTTAATGGACCAAATTGACGATGCATAGTTGCCCCATAGGGTTACACAGCAGCCCGGTCTGTGGCTCCCGGTCTGTTCAAAGATTTTGGATTTTTGGAGCAACGCTTTCCTCCACCATCTTCAAAACGTGAAATAATGTAAGATTTCATTTCAGTGTATGTTTCAGTCTTTATTTATAATCTTTACAGACACTTAACGCGTAAAAATTGACTCGAAACCTGTAACCTTGGTGTCTCGGCCCACACTTTAAGTTTCTGTTCATCCATCCATCCTCATAGTTCATCCTGTTATCCAGGTCACTGGAGCATCAGAAGTTATATAACGGTCATGAAAGATACAGCAGCCCGGACATGCTCAGGATACTTCTCCCTGGACCGGGTGATTCAGCTCACTTTCATCAGATGAGCGATGAAGCGCCGGCTTCTTGACACAGTTGATGTGTTTCTTTAAATGGGATACGCAGGATCCTTTATAAAGGTCTCTGTAGCTGCTGCAGATCTCAGAGACCGACAGCCAATATGTCATGAAACCCATAACCCCAAAATGACTAGACAGAGACAGTAGTGCAGAGTACGACAGTCTTTGGCGCGTTTTCCTGACATTTTTTACCTTGTGATGTTTTTGTCTGTTTTTTTTAATCCATGCAGACCTCCCCCCCCCACCCCATGTACAGCTTGTGTTGTTTCCACAATTAAATCAAAGTCTGAGCAGATCGAGGCAAACAAGGTTAATCCTCACGGTCCCACATTAAATTAAAGGTCCCATGACATGGTGCTCTTTGGATGCTTTTATATAGACCTTAGTGGTCCCCTAATACTGTATCTGAAGTCTCTTTATATAGACCTTAGTGGTCCCTAATACTGTATCTGAAGTCTCTTTTATATAGACCTTAGTGGTCCCTAATACTGTATCTGAAGTCTCTTTATATAGACCTTAGTGGTCCCTAATACTGTATCTGAAGTCTCTTTATATAGACCTTAGTGGTCCCCTAATACTGTATCTGAAGTCTCTTTATATAGACCTTAGTGGTCCCCTAATACTGTATCTGAAGTCTCTTTATATAGACCTTAGTGGTCCCTAATACTGTATCTGAAGTCTCTTTATATAGACCTTAGTGGTCCCTAATACTGTATCTGAAGTCTCTTTTATATAGACCTTAGTGGTCCCTAATACTGTATCTGAAGTCTCTTTTATATAGACCTTAGTGGTCCCCTAATACTGTATCTGAAGTCTCTTTTATATAGACCTTAGTGGTCCCTAATACTGTATCTGAAGTCTCTTTATATAGACCTTAGTGGTCCCTAATACTGTATCTGAAGTCTCTTTTATATAGACCTTAGTGGTCCCTAATACTGTATCTGAAGTCTCTTTTATATAGACCTTAGTGGTCCCCTAATACTGTATCTGAAGTCTCTTTATATAGACCTTAGTGGTCCCCTAATACTGTATCTGAAGTCTCTTTTATATAGACCTTATGGTCCCTAATACTGTATCTGAAGTCTCTTTTATATAGACCTTAGTGGTCCCTAATACTGTATCTGAATTACTGAGCGTTTTGCTTGTGTGTCTGCAGGTTGTTTTAAAGATGACCGCATCGTGTTTTGGACCTGGATGTTCTCCACGTATTTCATGGAGAAGTTCGCTCCTCGCCAGGACGACATGCTGTTCTACGTCCGCCGGAAGCTCGCCTACGTCAGCGGCGACAACACCGAGGGCAAAAAGGTAGCGAGCTGCCGTTTATCTATAGGTGTATCTATAGGGGTGTATCTATAGGTGTGTATCTACAGGTATAGTGTATCTACAGGTATAGTGTATCTACAGGTATAGTGTATCTACAGGTATAGTGTATCTACAGGTATAGTGTATCTACAGGTGCATCTACAGGTATAGTGTATCTACAGGTGCATCTACAGGTATAGTGTATCTACAGGTATAGTGTATCTACAGGTGTATCTACAGGTATAGTGTATCTACAGGTGTGTATCTACAGGTATAGTGTATCTACAGGTATAGTGTATCTACAGGTGCATCTACAGGTATAGTGTATCTACAGGTGCATCTACAGGTATAGTGTATCTACAGGTATAGTGTATCTACAGGTGCATCTACAGGTATAGTGTATCTACAGGTGCATCTACAGGTATAGTGTATCTACAGGTGCATCTACAGGTATAGTGTATCTACAGGTGCATCTACAGGTATAGTGTATCTACAGGTATAGTGTATCTACAGGTGTATCTACAGGTATAGTGTATCTACAGGTGCATCTACAGGTATAGTGTATCTACAGGTGCATCTACAGGTATAGTGTATCTACAGGTATAGTGTATCTACAGGTGCATCTACAGGTATAGTGTATCTACAGGTGCATCTACAGGTATAGTGTATCTACAGGTGCATCTACAGGTATAGTGTATCTACAGGTGCATCTACAGGTATAGTGTATCTACAGGTATAGTGTATCTACAGGTGTATCTACAGGTATAGTGTATCTACAGGTATAGTGTATCTACAGGTGCATCTACAGGTATAGTGTATCTACAGGTATAGTGTATCTACAGGTGTATCTACAGGTATGGTGTATCTACAGGTATGGTGTATCTACAGGTATGGTGTATCTACAGGTATAGTGTATCTACAGGTATAGTGTATCTACAGGTGCATCTACAGGTATAGTGTATCTACAGGTATAGTGTATCTACAGGTATAGTGTATCTACAGGTGTATCTACAGGTATAGTGTATCTACAGGTGTATCTACAGGTATAGTGTATCTACAGGTATAGTGTATCTACAGGTGTATCTACAGGTATAGTGTATCTACAGGTATAGTGTATCTACAGGTATAGTGTATCTACAGATGTATATCTACAGGTGTATCTACAGGTGTATATCTACAGGTATAGTGTATCTACAGGTGTATCTACAGGTATATTTTAATCTTCCTGGCTGATAATCTAAATCCTAACGGAGAACACAAACATCCAGAACCACACGGTTGAGCTCTATTGATCGGCAGCAGCACTAAAGTCTCCGTCTGTCTTTAGAGAGACAGATTGACCCCCCCCCCTAGGTCGGCAGAGGAAACGGTCGATTAGATTTTGTGGTTTTAAAATATGCTTCTTCACAAGTGTCCGTGTCTGCCGAGGCTTTAGTGTGACCACGGAGACGGTATTGATCTTGTGTTGGGATGATTATCAGGAGACAGAGGACACTGTTCCATCAGCTTCATCCTTGTTGACGTCACTCTTTGGGTTGAGACTCTTACGATACCGGTGCTAAAACAATACTTTTAAAACGTGGCCGGTGCCTAAATGGTGCCTGTACCAATACTTCAGTTCAATTTTATTTATAGTTTCAAATCATAAAGAAGAGGCTAAAAAGACACTTTACTGATACAGTAGGTCTAGACCACACTCTATAAGTAGTTAATGTCATAGCAGGGCGCTGCAGGGCGTTACAGTATGTAGCGTGGCATAGCAGGACATAGCAGGACATAGCAGGACATAGCAGGACATAGCAGGACATAGCAGGGCATAGCAGGGCATAGCAGGACATAGCAGGGCATAGCAGGACATAGCAGGGCATAACAGGACATAGTGAAAGTGTGACTGTATATCACCATAGAGCAGGGAAAACAAACAGGGGAATATGGTATTTTACAATAACTTTGAATGCACCACGAGTCTTACTAGTTTCCTGTGAACACCGTCAGTTGTTTTTCTGACAACTGCAGCTGCTGACGGCTTAACGTCCCAATGTTGGACAACCTGCGTCCTCCAAACATGTTTCCTCTTTTCCACCTCTCTAACAAGGTGTGTGTGTGTGTGTGTGTGTGTGTGTGTGTGTGTGTGTGTGTGTGTGTGTGTGTGTGTGTGTGTGTGTGTGTGTGTGTGTGTGTGTGTGTGTGTGTGTGTGTGTGTGTGTGTGTGTGTGTGTGTGTGTGTGTGTGTGTGTGTGTGTGTGTGTGTGTGTGTGTGTGTGTGTGTGTGTGTGTGTGTGTGTGTGTGTGTGTGTGTGTGTGTGTGTGTGTGTGTGTGTGTGTGTGTGTGTGTGTGTGTGTGTGTGTGTGCTGATGATTTAAAGGTTAATGTTAGCCGTCTGCAGGGAGAGGCGAGGTCTCCACACGCCAGGTTTCATATCACTCACACGCCATGTAGACCGCAGTAATGGTTGCCACGGTTACGATCTCAAAAGAGGATGGGAAGTACCTCGTTCACGGAGGAAACTGTATCAGAATATCAGACATTCATGTAGGGCTGGGTAATATATTGATGTTGTATCGATATCGTGATATAAGACGTTGATATATCGTCCTAGATTTCCGATATATCGAAATATGATAGCAGTGTAATAGTGTTGATAGTCAGATGTTTTTACAGTGTTCTGGGGACCGGCAGCTAGTGAGATGTTCGCTGTATGTATATATACAACATCGCTTAGAGCACCTTTAAATACAAATGTGTTCAAAACAAATGTCCAAAACGTTAAAGATAAATAAGAAAAACATTTTATTTATTTAATAAAAGAATGAGACTAGATTGTACAAATTAGCAGAACTAAATGGTATTTCTTTGCTAAGAAGGAAACCTCTTTGCGGCCATTGTGGATGGTTTCTCTTCCCCCAGCTGGGCTCACATTACCTGTCCAGGTTTACGCTGTTCTCCATTTGGCTACACGCCAGAAATCAGAAAGATAATTGACCTTTTGGATGGTAAAGACGGGAAAGATTCATAACTTAAGACCATTAGTTATTTACACACATTTTTAGACTTTCCTCTTGATGATCATTATAAATAATAATACATTTAAAAAGATGGATCCTCGGTTTTTGCAGGTTTCTGCTCTTATTTTATTTTGAAATCAAACTGATGTAACAGGAAGTCTCCCAACGTTGGTTTTAAGTCTTCTGCAACACAGAATGACGCTCCTCCCTCTCGTCTAAAATCCTCACATCTACAACCAGGACGGCTGCGCCCGCAACGGTGAACTCCACGACGGGTAGCAGATCTCCACGAACCAATGGGTGACGTCACCCATGCTCCATTAATATTATACAGTCTAGTCAGTGTTTGTGTTGATGAAGTAGGGCTGGAAAAAATCAAATATCACAGTATCTTTGACCAAATACCCCGATATCGATACCGCAACAATATTGTAGTGTTGACTATCGGTGCTTTCACAAAATATTCACACAATGAGATTTTTGATAAATAATCATCAGTAATGTGGATATAATGACTTAATGGGTAATAAATGATCATAATAGAACAGTTGCAACAGGCTGGTAAGTTCAGGAAATCACATCACTTTGCTGTAATGCAGCCTTTAAAACCAGGAAAAGACACTTATGTCATATTATGATGTTACGATATCCAAAATCTAAGATCTATAAGATATCTAGTCTCATATCACGATATCGATATATTGCCCAGCTCTGTGATGAAGTGTGTCGGCTGTGTTTTCAGGTGGAGGTGGAGGTTTACCGGAGAGACTCCAAGAAGCTGCCGGGCCTCGGCGACCCCGACATCGACTGGGAGGAGAGCGTCTACCTGAACCTCATCCTGCAGAAGGTCAACAACACCCAACACCACAGCTTTAATTAGGGCTGAAAAAAAACTCATAATCACAATAATTGAGGTCAATATTGAAACTCGTGCATGTGTGCGTGCCTTTGCAAATATTACGGCTATAAAACTTGGTGATGTGTTGTTATATCTCACACATACAGAATTCAAGTAGGGATGTAACGGTAAACCAGGATAAAAATGTTCATAACAATTAACAAATTTCATTTAAAATATGATTATCACGGCGGATTACCATAGTGTGGAAACCGTGTGTTTAGTTCTTCGCAGCTTCATCCGAGTCTCCTGAGTTTGCTGTGCAGGCGCACTGCGTAGTCCGGTGGAGATATGCTGCTCTATACACGCTAAAAGTAGTGATTATTTACATGGAGTCTGGTGGAGATATGCTGCTCTATACACGCTAAAAGTAGTGATTATTTACATGGAGTCTGGTGGAGATATGCTGCTCTATACACGCTAAAAGTAGTGATTATTTACATGGAGTCTGGTGGAGATATGCTGCTCTATACACGCTAAAAGTAGTGATTATTTACATGGAGTCTGGTGGAGATATGCTGCTCTATACACGCTAAAAGTAGTGATTATTTACATGGAGTCTGGTGGAGATATGCTGCTCTATACACGCTAAAAGTAGTGATTATTTACATGGAGTCTGGTGGAGATATGCTGCTCTATACACGCTAAAAGTAGTGATTATTTACATGGAGTCTGGTGGAGATATGCTGCTCTATACACGCTAAAAGTAGTGATTATTTACATGGAGTCTGGTGGAGATATGCTGCTCTATACACGCTAAAAGTAGTGATTATTTACATGGAGTCTGGTGGAGATATGCTGCTCTATACACGCTAAAAGTAGTGATTATTTACATGGAGTCTGGTGGAGATATGCTGCTCTATACACGCTAAAAGTAGTGATTATTTACATGGAGTCTGGTGGAGATATGCTGCTCTATACATGCTAAAAGTAGTTATTATTTACATGGAGTCTGGTGGAGATATGCTGCTCTATACACGCTAAAAGTAGTGATTATTTACATGGAGTCTGGTGGAGATATGCTGCTCTAGACACGCTAAAAGTAGTGATTATTTACATGGAGTCTGGTGGAGATATGCTGCTCTATACATGCTAAAAGTAGTGATTATTTACATGGAGTCTGGTGGAGATATGCTGCTCTATACACGCTAAAAGTAGTGATTATTTACATGGAGTCTGGTGGAGATATGCTGCTCTATACACGCTAAAAGTAGTGATTATTTACATGGAGTCTGGTGGAGATATGCTGCTCTATACATGCTAAAAGTAGTTATTATTTACATGGAGTCTGGTGGAGATATGCTGCTCTATACACGCTAAAAGTAGTGATTATTTACATGGAGTCTGGTGGAGATATGCTGCTCTAGACACGCTAAAAGTAGTGATTATTTACATGGAGTCTGGTGGAGATATGCTGCTCTATACATGCTAAAAGTAGTGATTATTTACATGGAGTCTGGTGGAGATATGCTGCTCTAGACACGCTAAAAGTAGTGATTATTAACATGGAGTCTGGTGGAGATATGCTGCTCTATACACGCTAAAAGTAGTGATTATTTACATGGAGTCTGGTGGAGATATGCTGAAAATACCAAAGTTGCCCTTTAACAGACCTGACAACGATAAAATAAGTGTGCAGTCAGTGTTCATTATGCAAGTAGTCTGCCCACAATAACTCCCATGTGTCTCTTGCAGTTGGACTACGTGGTAACGTGTGCAGTCTGCACGCGCTCAGACGCAGGAGACATCCACATCCACAAGAAGAAATGTCAGGTATGAAACCACTCTGTCGTGACATCAGAGATGCTCCACATAACCCTCTACTCTCTCTATCGGAGGGCATTGAAGCTGTAATCTGGGTGCGATGGGACAAAATGAACCCCCCCCTTATAAGTGATCAGTGCTACTTCACCAATATACCGGATATACCTAAAATAGAGGTATTTTAAACTCAGGAAAGCGCTGGGATGGTAACACATAGTGCCATAGATGGATAACATCCGAGCAGCAGTTGCTGGATGTTTTTAGCCGCCACAGAGCTCCCAGCGGCAGTGGTTCAGCCGCCGATGGGTGACTGTGAGCCGGCTACAGGCAACGCCAGACGACGGTCCTTTCGGGGGCCGTGGTAGTGGAGTTTGGCCAGAAAAAGGGAGCGTCATGCAGCGACGACGGTTTAGTTTAGGCACCAAAACGACTCGTTAAGTTTAGGATAAAGGGGTTTGGATTGAAACACTTCGGAGGAAGGGACGAGCTTTTCGGCGCTTTCCGGCTTAAAAGCTGCATGTTTTATGTTGACACCACGTAGAGGTGCCAGTTCACCTCCTGGGCACTGCCAAGGTGCTCTTGTGCAAAGCACCTACTGCTCGGGGCGCCTTTCCATGGGTCAAAATAATTCATAACTTTTTTCAAACTCAAAAATAAAGTATAATTTCCTATAAATGTGATTTATTGACCATGAATTAACCCCACTCTGACATCTCTCCATTAGTGCATGTATAGGTACTGAGCATGTGTGTGTAGTTCTGTGTAATAACAGTGAAAACGTTGCAATTTCCCCTTGCAGGATTAATAAAGTATACATTATTATTAGTATACATTATATTCAACTGTTTTGGCATATATCTGTGATAGTGAAAGGTGGATTTCATTCTTAGAAGTTTTGTTTTGTTAGATCGAAAAAGACATTGTCCTCTTTGCTTTCTTCTGACCTTCTTTACCTTCTTCAGGAAGTGTTTGCGTCTCCCAGCAAACACGCCATGGACAGCAAAGGGGAGGAGTCCAAGATGAGCTACCCCAACATCTTCTTCATGATCGACAACCGAGGAGGTAAGTCTGACCACACTTACCCCGTTTTTCCACTGCATGGTACCTCCTCGCCTTTTATGGTTTTCCATTATGAGAAAGAGTCCCTGGTACCTGCAGGGTACAGGTACAGGTACTCTATGTAGTACTACCTCAGTCGAGGCTCCAAGCTGCTGAGGAGATACCAAAAGGTGACGTGAAAACCTCCCAAATAATTGCATTCTTTTATTTTCTTAAAAGTAGTCGTGTGTATAAATACTGCAAGAGGTTTTATTCTTCAGTAATGAAACCTTTTTTCATTAAACAGCTGATCCAGAGATCCAGTCGATGCTGCCGGAGTAATGAAGTGTGACTCGATGCATTTTCACTCCATTTAAAAACCAGTAACACCTGCTTTTATATGTCGACCGGAGAGAGAAACACCAGAGCACACAGATTTGTCTCCTGGGAGGAATTAATGAGCGTAATTTATTTTTTGTGGTGCTCCGGAGCGAGAAAGAGCTGCTGACTGTGTTCTCAGCTTAACCGCTAGCAGCCAACTCTCTCTGTGTGTCTCTGTTTCTAAAGCCCAAAGTCCTCACAAGCATAGAAAGATGAGGGATTGTGTTAAGCTGACCAGCCTGACCCACATCCAGATGTTGGGTCTGGGAACTCCCCATTGGCTGGGCTCAATCCGAGGGGCGGGACAAACGGTTGTCAATCAGAGCAACGCTGGTTAATAGATTTAACTTCTACCTCCGAACACATCTTCCTTTTTTAAAGGTCCCATGACCGCGGTTCTCCAGCAGCAGCCATCTTTGTTTTCAAGAACCAGATTTTCTATTTAAAGCTGAAACCGGAACACCCCGAGGAAGGTTGTGTTTCTGGGGACTCTGAGGCTGTTGAATGAATGCAGACCATTGCAGGTGAAGTAAAATAATCTTATAATCTGTAATTGTGTGTGTAGGTGTTCAGTGACATGACGGTGGGCGAGGGGGAGATGGTGTGTGTGGAGCTGGTGGCGAGCGACAAGAGCAACACCTTCCAGGGTGTCATCTTCCAGGGCTCGATCCGCTACGAGGCCCTGAAGAAGGTCTACGACAACCGGGTGAGACGCTGCCGGGGGGTGGAGGTGGAGGTGGAGGCTGGGGGTGTGGCCTTGACCAACTGCCACTTTGCTCGTTTGAGCCATGATGTCTCTCTCTCTCTCTCTCATGGGGGGGGGAAATTCTCTGGGTTGGCAAAGCAGAGAAAGGGGAGGTAACTTTGCCCCTTATGACCTCATAAGGGGAAGATTCCAGATCGGCCCATCTGAGCTTTCATTTTGTCAAAGGCAGAGCAGGATACCCAGGGCTCAGTCTACACCATCACCGTTTCTAGCCCCTGGGGGGCCATAGGCAGGCTGGGGGACTCATATTAATGTTAAAAACCTCATAAAGGGACATTTTCATGCCATGGGACCTTTAATATCTGTATCCTATTGGTCAACATTTTCAATGCATCCCTACTACTACTAATCCCTTTACTGCTGCTGTGTGTGTGTGTGTGTGTGTGTGTGTGTGTGTGTGTGTGTGTGTGTGTGTGTGTGTGTGTGTGTGTGTGTGTGTGTGTGTGTGTGTGTGTGTGTGTGTGTGTGTGTGTGTGTGTGTGTGTGTGTGTGTGTGTGTGTGTGTGTGTGTGTGTGTGTGTGTGTGTGTGTGTGTGTGTGTGTGTGTGTGTGTGTGTGTGTGTGTGTGTGTGTGTGTGTGTGTGTGTGTGTGTGTGTGTGTGTGTGTGTGTGTGTGTGTGGCAGGTGAGCGTTGCTGCTAAGATGGCCCAGCGGATGTCTTTCGGCTTCTACAAATACAAAAACATGGAGTTCGTGAGGATGAAGGGTCCGCAGGGCAAAGGTCACGCTGAGATGGCCGTCAGCAGGGTGCCGACGGGAGACACGTCACCCTGCGGCACCGAGGAGGACCAGGTGTCCCCCGTGCACGAGAGGGTGAGGAAAACAAACACACACATACAGACCCATACAGCCAGTGGTGAAATGTAATGTTGAGGTACTTGTACTTTACTTGAGTTTTTTCTTTTCACGTTACTTTCTACTTCTACTCCACTACATTCATCTGACAGCTTTAGTTACTAGTTACTTTAGTTACTCCACTACATCATCTGACAGCTTTAGTTACTAGTTACTTTAGTTACTCCACTACATTCATCTCACAGCTTTAGTTACTTTAGTTACTCCACTACATTCATCTCACAGCTTTAGTTACTTTAGTTACTCCACTACATCATCTGGCAGCTTTAGTTACTAGTTACTTTAGTTACTCCACTACATTCATCTCACAGCTTTAGTTACTTTAGTTACTCCACTACATTCATCTCACAGCTTTAGTTACTTTAGTTACTCCACTACATTCATCTGACAGCTTTAGTTACTAGTTACTTTAGTTACTAGTTACTTTAGTTACTCACTACATTAATCTGACAGCTTTAGTTACTAGTTACTTTAGTTATTAGTTACTTTAGTTACTCACTACATTCATCTGACAGCTTTAGTTACTAGTTACTTTAGTTACTAGTTACTTTAGTTACTCCACTACATTCATCTGACAGCTTTAGTTACTAGTTACTTTAGTTACTCCACTACATTCATCTGACAGCTTTAGTTACTAGTTACTTTCCACATTAAGATGTCTGCACACAGAACACATGTAGTTAATAATCTGATGTTATTATAAAGTAACCATAGCAACAACATAACGGCTCCATCTCAGCAGCTTTAACGAGCTCCGTACACAGACATGAAATCAGGTCGTGATCAATAATGAATGGACGGGTCCTGCATCACTGAGCAGGCTGTCCTCCAGATGTGTGCCACAGTCT
>JABXJD010000096.1:1727500-1745000 GCA_013375575.1 Percina caprodes | reverse complement strand
TATACACGTATCCACGACAACGGGAGGCGAGAGGGATTCTGGGAGTCTGAGTCATTTAGTGGGTCCTCTAACCAGCGGAGTGAAGTCATCTCTTCGTCTTCATCACGACGCGTTTACAACACAACTAGTTGCTTAACTACCACTCATGTTCATCGATTAATTAACAGATATCTCTGTTTGTCTCTGAAAACTCAAAAATATGAATAATAATTAACTTTATGTCGTTATTCTGCCCCGAGAGCGCTGAAATATCCCGATAACCTGTTCTTACTTTATATATTCAGCAGCATATTCATGTCTTTCTGCTTTAATAGGGATGCTAGTTCTTGGTTTCTATCCCCTAACCCTAATTCCACCGGATGCGGATCAGCTCCGTGCTCCGCCGTCAGGTCTGGATTTGTTGCGGCACTGCTGCAGCCGTGACTGTCAGCTGAAGTCTCAAGGACCCCCGAGATCTCGCGAGAACCCGTGGGTTCTCGAGACTTCGAATAGACTTAGAATAGAACCAGAAACCAGCAGCAGTTCGTCTCGATCCAGAGGAGTAGAGGGGGGACAGCTCTGAGCTGTTTCCGAGGGGGACAGCAGGGAGACTTGATCCGCCGTGAGCACGGGGGATTTTATTTTGAAAATCAACAAGATGTTTTATTTGTTTCTGTGCTCGACTTCCTGTCCCGCACTCTCTGCCGTGTGCTGCGTTGCCATGGAGATCTCCGGCGGACGCAGCTGTTCCCCGGTCAGTGGAAATACACACACTGACTTTAATGGAAACCTGATGGATCCGCCGCCGCTCCGGATCCGGTGGAAGTCGGGGGTCGGGGTCGTCGCCCCACGAGACAAATCCCCATTGCAGACTGAACGCGTCGCGGGACTTCTTTTGACTAAAAGTGCTGCCAAACTTCACTTTTCCTGCTCACGAGTTCCATTGAACGCACCACCGACGGCGTCGTCATGGCGACCAGCGCAGCGTTTAAACAGCCCGATATTTGGCCCAATCAGATTCCTGGGTTAGGTCCTTCCTGCTAATTAATGATCAAATAGTGAGTGAAGGTGAGTCCACAGCAACAATTAGAACTAATTAAAAATAAAATTAGTCAGTTTATTACCTTTAATAATTCCCAAAATTTAGGCTAAAATTGTGACTTTACTCTTAAAATATTTTCACTTTTTTTATCATTAAATTAAAACACATTTTCCTCCAGAATATTCCAATTTATATTGACTTAAAATAATAAATCAAAGATTTTATTTCCTTCAAATGACCAATGAAAATACAGAATAAAGTTATATAATTAAGAAAATAGTAACTTAATAACTTAAAATGATTAATAATTACTAATAATCTCAGCCCTGAGCGTGTTATCTAATTATTTAATACCATAAATCACTGAGTGTCTTTGAACTCACCAACAAACAGCGGCGTCTTACTTTTTATTATTATTTCTAAATTTCTGTTAATTCTGTTGATTTCCAGATTATCTTCTGAACATTTACAGACTTTTCTTTTAATCCAATAAGTGGGATTAACCGAGAATATTAACCCGACTTTTCTAACACTGTAGTCAACCTTTCATCACAATATTAAATAAAATAATCCTAAAAACTGCAACTCACAACCTGGAAGTGACTTGAAAAAACAAAGCGAAGATGATTTAAAAAAGGAAACCGAAAGGAAGCGTCCTGATTGGCTCCAGATGTGTTTTCCAGCGTCCTGATTGGCTCCAGATGTGTTTTCCAGCGTCCTGATTGGTTCCAGATGTGTTTTCCAGCGTCCTGATTGGCTCCAGATGTGTTTTCCAGCATCCTGATTGGCTCCAGATGTGTTTTCCAGCGTCCTGATTGGTTCCAGATGTGTTTTCCAGCATCCTGATTGGCTCCAGATGTGTTTTCCAGCGTCCTGATTGGTTCCAGATGTGTTTTCCAGCGTCCTGATTGGCTCCAGATGTTTTCCAGCGGCTGTTCTCCTGAAATGTTTGTTCTTTCACTTTGTTCATTTAAACAATTGCGAACAGCTTCCAAAGATCAGTCATAATGTTATAATTATTATTATTACTGTTATTATTATAACGTCTACGAGGCGTCGGAACAAACACTGAAACGTTATCGGAGCCTCCTGGACCTCAGCGCTGGAAACTGCTGCTGAGGACGGACACACACACACACACACACTCTCTCTCTCAAATACACACACACACTCACACTCAAATACACACACACAGACACACACATTCTAACTGAATTCTTAAAGATTCAGATCTCTTCAGTATTTGTAGATTTATTTTTTACACACACACCTTAAATAGATATGATTGTAAACCGGGGGGTGGGGCCTGGGGGCAGCTTTACTTATGATGAAATATTCAGTTATCCCTTTAGTTCCTACAGGAAGTGGTGACGTAGTCCGACGGAGGAGTGGACTCCACTGCTGGGGACGTGCTACCGGGGAGAGGTCGCGGCAACAGCTGCTGTTGTGTTTATTGTTTGATTCTAGAGCTCAACAGTGACCCCCTTTTTCACCAGGTCTGGTTCCAGGCGCGTTCCCCCCGTTTGTCACTCTCCTCTCTAACGAACCAATCAGCTACGAGATGAATCGGGACCGTGAAACATTCGATCTCAGCGCGAAACAGGCTACCTGTACAGGTCTTATGCCCTGTCCAATGGGTGTGTGTCTGTGTGTCAACTCCAGGTCAGTGCCTAACCCGAACCAATGAGCTGCTCTCGAGGGCGGGTCTTGGCGAATTAATGAGCTGCTCTCGAGGGCGGGTCTTGGCGAACCAATGAGCTGCTCTCGAGGGCGGGTCTTGGCCTCCCTGAACCAGACTGTTGAGCTCTATTATCAGCGATTGATTGGTTTTCCTGTGTTGTGCTCTAACGGTGAAACGCTCCCCGGGCCCGTTCTCCCTCCAGTGTCTCCGGTGTCTCCGGTGTCTCCGATGTCTCCGGTGTCTCCCGCTGAATGTATCCACGCTGATCAGACGGCTTTAACCGGGAACGTTTGATATGACGAGCAAAACGACTGTAAACCGCTTTTAGAAAATACTTCATTAACCCTTTGTTGTTGTTTGACGCTCATCACGGCTTTTGTTAGTTAACGTGCACGTTGTCATCTGACTTCTGTTGCTTTGTTTCCAAGACTATGTACATTTTACTGTTTATTTATTGAAATACACATTACCAAAACTCTGAGTGTGTGGGGGGGGTTCTTTCTGATTTCTACGAGACCGTTCCAGGCTCCTCCTCTAAAGGCTGGACCGAGGCCGGCGTTTGGGCCGGTAGGGTTTCACCTGAGCCCGCATACGGAGACCCGTACGCTCCCTACCGGACCCCGGACCCCGTAAAGGTGACCGGCCACACTCACCTGTGTGTGTGTGGCGACCTCCTTTGTCAGCTCTAGCCACTTAAAAGAAAGACAGCTTTAGTTACTAGTTACTTTAGTTACTCCACTACATTCATCTGACAGCTTTAGTTACTAGTTACTTTAGTTACTAGTTACTTTAGTTACTCCACTACATCATCTGGCAGCTTTAGTTATTAGTTACTCCACTACATTCATCTGGCAGCTTTAGTTACTAGTTACTTTAGTTACTAGTTACTTTAGTTACTCCACTACATCATCTGGCAGCTTTAGTTATTAGTTACTCCACTACATTCATCTGACAGCTTTAGTTACTAGTTACTTTAGTTACTCCTCTACATTCATCTGACAGCTTTAGTTACTAGTTACTTTAGTTACTAGTTACTTTAGTTACTCCACTACATTCATCTGGCAGCTTTAGTTACTAGTTACTTTAGTTACTCCACTACATTCATCTGGCAGCTTTAGTTACTAGTTACTTTAGTTACTCCACTACATCATCTGGCAGCTTTAGTTATTAGTTACTCCACTACATCATCTGGCAGCTTTAGTTACTAGTTACTTTAGTTACTCCACTAAATTCATCTGACAGCTTTAGTTACTAGTTAGTTTCCACATTAAGATTCCTGAACACTAAACACATGTAGTAGTTAATAATCTGATGTTATTATAAAGTAACCATAGCAACAATATAGCGGCTCCAGATCCAGCTGAGGTGATGATGTCATACATCAGTTGAGATGATGATGTCATACATCAGCTGATTGGGTCCTTTAATCTTTCTACAATGAGAGGATTCTTCTTTAATTTTGATACTTTTACATAATTTTCCTGATGAGACGTACACACTTGGACTGAAGTAACATTTTCAATACAGTACTTTAACTTGTAGTATTGCAGTATTTATACAGTGTGGTGTTAGTACTTTTACTGCAGTAAAGGATGAGAATACTTCTTCCACAGCTGGTTCTCCACTCGGTCTCCACGGAGCCGACAGTGAAACAGAGACGACAGCAGCAGCCGGGTGGAAGTTACCTTTTATTCCTCGATAGTCTTTACAAACGGTCTCAGACGATGACAGCGTGCCTCGTGGGGGGGGCCGAGCCCAGAGGACACACAAAGGACACTTGGAAAAACAACAGCAAATTAAAAAGGACACGCCTGACTCGCTCGGGGGCATTCACACGAGGTCCAATCAGTGAAAGAGCACAAATCCTGCCGACACAATAAATAGTTACCAGAGCAGCAGACGCACGACATCCCACACGCTCATTAAAAGAAATTAACTGTTACTGCGAGGAATTAATTTGTAAAACCAAATCGACCGGACTTATTATTTTTATCTCGGAGGGTTTTTTCCCGCCTCCAAAAAAAATAATAAAGAACTCCGTGGTGAATATTGTACGGTAATAATTCGTCTGGATTCACACTTTCAGCCACTCGACAACCAAATTACAACGCACCGAATAACATACGCGGGTCTGTTTCCGCCAAGAAGACGACGGCGATGACCACGGCGACCGTGATGGTGACCACGGCAACCGCGGCGGTGACCACGGCGACCGCGGCCCGGGAGGAATGTAGACGATCTGCTTCTGATATTTGTGATTCAAAGTCTAAATATTTCACAGTATGACGACATTTTATGGGAGAGAAAGGTGGTTTACGTGTGTGTGTGTCTGTCTGTGTCTGTATGTCTCTTTGTGTGTCTGTCTCTGTGTGTGTGATTGTTGCACAATGGGTGTTAACGGTATCGTCTCATATTGGTTGCAGGACCCTGAATTTAATCAAAATCGTATCATGGCAGACTTGGCATCGTAGGCCAAAATATAACTTTTGATTGACACCCAATATTTTATGCATATTGTGTGTCTGTGTGCGCGCATGTGTGTGTGTGTGTGTCTGTGTCTCTGTGTGCGCGCATGTGTCTGTCTGTGTGTGTGGATGAAACCGGCGTGATGACAGTGGATGAGTGGAAGGATGACCAGGTGTAGTTCGCTGAAGGGGGGTCAGGGGGTTCAGCCTTTCTTCTCCTCCAGGGTTTTGTGCAGCTCGTCGGCGTCCTCGGCCGTTTTGACCCGGATGAGCAGCGGGACGGGGCTGCCGGGGTCTTTGTCGTCGACGGGCGGGTTGGGGACGCACACCACCATCACGTTGTTCTTCCCGACGCGGGAGCACGGCATGGACGCCTGCAGCATGATGTTCAGCAGGATGTTTCCTGGGGGGGGGACACACAAACACACACGACAAGGCTTAACTCAAGGAGCTGGAGACGATCCGGAACCGCTACCGTGGACTGGAAAAGCCTCCGATGCTACCTCGGACCCCGGTATCGGTAAGAGTACTTGAGTTAAGCACCGATCATACCACGGAATTTACCCAATAGGCATCAAGGAAGATCCTAAAGCGCTCGTTTTTAAGAAGAAATTCATTTAAATTCTCAATAGAATAAGTGTTTTTCTATCCCATGATAGGTAGGAAGGTAGGTAGGTAGGTAGGTAGGAAGGTAGGTGGGTGGGTAGAGTAGGTATGAAGGAGGGTAGGTAGAGTAGGAAGGTAGGGTAGGTGGGTAGAGTAGGTAGAGTAGGAAGGGTAGGTAGGTAGGGTAGGTTGGTAGGGTAGGTAGCGTAGGAAGGGTAGGTAGCGTAGGAAGGGTAGGTAGGTAGGGTAGGTAGCGTAGGAAGGGTAGGTAGGTAGGGTAGGTACCGTAGGAAGGGTAGGTAGGTAGGGTAGGTAGCGTAGGAAGGGTAGGTAGGTAGGGTAGGTACCGTAGGAAGGGTAGGTAGGTAGGGTAGGTAGCGTAGGAAGGGTAGGTAGGTAGGGTAGGTAGCGTAGGAAGGGTAGGTAGGTAGGTAGGGTAGGTAGGTAGGTAGGGTAGGAAGGGTAGGTAGGTAGGTAGGTAGGGTAGGTAGCGTAGGGTAGGTCATTCCAAAGGAAATTTTAGCCATTCAGTAGCAAGACAACCATAACACACAGACACACATACATAATAGAAATCACACAGAAATGCATTGACCATGATAAGGTGAGGTACTCTGGTAGTAATGGTGATAGGGGCAAAAGTGAACAGTGCAGTAGATCATAATTAAATATTAACTATGACTATGAAATATTAACATAACCTACAAACTGACTGAATAAGAACATTATGGAACAGGGAATAAGTTAAAAGTTGTAAGATGTAGATGTTAGTCCAGATTGTGTAGGAGGGCTAATATAGACAATAAGACAGTTATACGGCAGTCATAGTGATATGATGGGGGGACTGAGAGAGTGATAATGGGGGTACAGTCCTGGTACCTGCTAACGGGTACTTTATGTTTTAGTATCCGTTGGAGTAATTTTTGTGGAAAAGAAAAGTAAAAGTTGGTCTCAGTTTCTGTTTGTCCAGCAGGGGGGGCTGTTGGATCACAGGAAAACATCTGTCCCCCCTCCGCTGTGTGTGTGTGAGAGAAAGAGAGCGAGAGGGATGGAGAACAAAAAGGAGGGATGAGGAAGGAGGGGTTTAATCCGGCTTGTGTGTGTGTGTGTGTGTGTGTGTGTGTGGTCTCATACTAGCAGCTATTTTATCTGCTTTTATGTTTTTAACGGCTCTTTAATAATTAAATTCTTATACTTACTATATACTATAACTTTTATATTTTTAATCTTTTTGTGTGAAGCACTTTGAATTGTGCGATACAATAAAGCTGCCTTGCCTTACGGTGGCCCTGCAACTTAAATACCTTCTAATAGTAATATTAATGTAATATACAGTCTATGGACAGGAGGCCTAAGCTCACGCGTTCCACTCAGTGCCCCTATCGGTCCACTCAGAGCCCCCTAGCGGTCCACTCAGATCCCCCGCCCCCTATCGGTCCACTCAGAGCCCCCTAGCGGTCCACTCAGAGCCCCCGCCCCCTATCTGTCCACTCAGCGCCCCCGCCCCCTAGCAGTCCATTCTGCGCCCCCTCCACTCATCTCGTGGAGATATGCTGCTCTATACACGCTAAAAGTAGTGATTATTTACATGGAGTCTGGTGGAGATATGCTGCTCTATACACACTAAAAGTAGTGATTATTTACATGGAGTCTGGTGGAGATATGCTGCTCTATACATGCTAAAAGTAGTGATTATTTACATGGAGTCTGGTGGAGATATGCTGCTCTATACACGCTAAAAGTAGTGATTATTTACATGGAGTCTGGTGGAGATATGCTGCTCTATACACACTAAAAGTAGTGATTATTTACATGGAGTCTGGTGGAGATATGCTGCTCTATACACACTAAAAGTAGTGATTATTTACATGGAGTCTGGTGGGTTTGGTGATGGTGATTTCTGTTTCATGTTAAACTAAAAGGATCTTACTCTTTAACTAAAAGCTCATCTCTGTAGGGATCCTTTCATAATGTTGTCACACTTGGTTATAGTTTGCTATGTTTCGTTACCCAGATTAGTGTCGGCGCGAATGATCATCTGAATCTTCCCGTCCTGGGTGTGTTTGAGGTGCAGAGTTCCCACTCCTTTCTCTTTGAACTCAGATTCCTTCTTGTAGAACAGTTTACACCTGAAACACGTCAAGAAAACGTCACATTCGTATATTCTAGATCTGCACGATATGAGGGAAATATGCAATAACGTTGTTGAATATTATACTAATGTAATTAGCTATTAGATAGATAGATAGATAGATAGATAGATAGATAGATAGAGTGTGTTAAATTTTAAAGGGTAACGCTAAGGTTTTTTCACCTTGTCCAGTCGGGCAAGTAAAAAAAATAAATGAAAATTACTTGCCGGAATCAATTTTAACCCCAATGAAAATTTTTTTATTTTTTTTTAAAAGGAAAAAAGTTTTAAATTAAGTTTGATAAAAAGCGCCAGAGAAGAAAGTGATAAATAAATATAAAAAAGGGCCATGAGATGATTCACATTTCTCTAATAATTTCCGTTTTCTTGCAACATAGCGGCCAGTTTTTCCTCTTAAGTCTTTAAAAAATATCCCATTTTAAACTAGTTTTCTAGTAAACTAGAAAGAGAAACCACTAAGGGTGAAGTGACTCAGCAGAAGTTAATAATGTTAATATAATAATATAATGAGTACTTCTTTGAGTAGAAGGCGTTGTCCTCTTTCACTTCTTTGACCTCCGGTTTGGGCGGCTCCTCCGTCTCTTCGTCTCCGTTTACGTCTACACAAAGAAAAGTAACTTTAATTTGATTTATGAGATTATCAGAATGTCAGAAGTTACGAGACGTTAGCCGTGAAATCTGATTTTAAGATATTTATGAACGAGGAGTCGATCTGGAGAAAATGTAATCTGCATTTTATTCTTATAAATGATTAGTGATGGTGTTGCATAGTCTGTCCACCAGAGGACGCTTTACAACGTCCCCGTTAGTGATGGTGTTGCATAGTCTGTCCACCAGAGGACGCTTTACAACGTCCCCGTTAGTGATGGTGTTGCATAGTCTGTCCACCAGAGGACGCTCTACAACGTCCCTGTTAGTGATGGTGTTGCATAGTCTGTCCACCAGAGGACGCTCTACAACGTCCCCGTTAGTGATGGCGTTGCATAGTCTGTCCACCAGAGGACGCTCTACAACGTCCCTGTCAGTGATGGTGTTGCATAGTCTGTCCACCAGAGGACGCTCTACAACGTCCCCGTTAGTGATGGCGTTGCATAGTCTGTCCACCAGAGGACGCTCTACAACGTCCCTGTCAGTGATGGTGTTGCATAGTCTGTCCACCAGAGGACGCTCTACAACGTCCCCGTTAGTGATGGCGTTACATAGTCTGTCCACCAGAGGACGCTCTACAACGTCCCTGTTAGTGATGGCGTTGCATAGTCTGTCCACCAGAGGACGCTCTACAACGTCCCTGTTAGTGATGGCGTTGCATAGTCTGTCCACCAGAGGACGCTCTACAACGTCCCTGTTAGTGATGGTGTTGCATAGTCTGTCCACCAGAGGACGCTCTACAACGTCCCTGTTAGTGATGGCGTTGCATAGTCTGTCCACCAGAGGACGCTCTACAACGTCCCCGTTAGTGATGGTGTTGCATAGTCTGTCCACCAGAGGACGCTCTACAGCATTTTTTTGTTGTGCATGTGTTTTTGTTCAAAGGTCTTAATTAATTTTAATTTTATACATTTTATTTATCAGATCAGCTGCCGGTTTTAATTTTTGGCCGACAATACAGATTAGCGCCGCCTGCTGTCATGGAGACGTATTACGTCTCGCCGCTTCGGTGTTCAGAGACACTTTTTTGACCAACTGAGACGGATCGGTCCGAGGGTCGGCCGTCCGGTCGCTGCATCGGGGGCTTAAAATGTGGATCAGTTTTTCCTTAAAGTCCAAGATGACGTCCTCAAATAAAATCAGTTTACTGTCACACAGGAGAGAAGAAACTAGAACATATTCACATTTAACGAAAATGACTCAAACTGATTATCAAACATAGTTGACAACTAACAAATTAATCTTTGCAGCTCTACTCAACGGCATTAAGAAGGCCAGAAATTCAACAAATGAGTCTCTGACAGGCTGTTAAACTACATTTTGCTTTGTTTTGAGTTATGTAGTATGCAAAAATGTCAATCTTTGTAACAAGCTGCCATGACAGTTCATGACAGCTTTGGGAACCACTGATCCACATTTTCTAATATTGTGACATTTGAGACCAACTAACTAACCCTTCCATCCAGACAATGAAGCCCTAATTAAAGTAAGCGTTGTTTATTATAAATACAGCTTCCTCTACACATTAAGTACATTATGAGATTTGCGCGGCGGCGTACCTGCGGGCCGAGCGTCCTCGGACTTCGCCCCGAAGGATCCCGGCGCCCCGAACAGAGAGGTGGCGCCTGAGCCGAACGAGAAGCCGGGGGGGGTCGTCTTGGACCCTACGCAGCTGAGGACGGTGCTGTCCACCTTCTGACCGAAGTTAAAAGTGACGCCGCTGTTCATCGGAGCGGCGGGGGCGGCCGAGTCTTCTGTCGAATTCTTGCCAAAGGAGAACAAGGTGGCGGCGGCGGCAGGGCTGCTTCTGCTGCCGGAGGAGGAGGAAGATGAGGGAGGAGGAGGAGGGGGGGAGGCTCTGGCTGGCAGCATCCCTCCCTGCTGTTTCTTCTTCTTATCCTCAGAGCCTCCGCCGTCAGCGGCGGCCCCCCCGGCTCCATACTGGCGCTCGATGCTGGCCAGGTGGCGCTCGTAATCCCTGAAGATGGGGTTGAGATCACACAGAGGGTTGTCGTTCACGTGCTTGGTGATCCAGTCGCGCACGGAGCAGTTGAGAGCCGTGAGCTGCCGGCTGTACTCCTTGTTGTTGCCGTTGACGACACTGCCGCTGCTGCTGCTGAGGCTCGAGCTTTGAGTCGGGCTCGGGGCCGAGCCATTGGTCTGCTTGGCCGTGATGTCAGCGGAGGCGGAGCCGTTGAATGTTAGACCTAGATAAGACAATTAATACAGAAACACATACACAACATTAAGAAGAAAAGACTGTATGGATTAGAGCAGGAGGAGCTAAAATGTTGAGGGAATTGATGATGATTTTACCTCAAAGACACTTTAATACAACACACACATGGAAGTATAAAAGCAGCTGCTAGCACTGGGTAATATGGAGGACTGGTGGAGGTGGAAGACTAATCTGGAGACGTTTTGAAAGTGTTAAAATGATCAAGGGAGAAGTGTTAGTGTGGAAGCAGCTGGATGAGGAGAAGAAAAGCCCCCCCTTTCCCCTGCAGCCCCCCCATGCTGCCCTGCAGTGACACAACATGAAATAGGAGCGCACAGAGACAGACAGACAGAGGTACGTATGCACAGAGACAGACAGACAGACAGACAGACAGACAGACAGACAGACAGAGGTACGTATGCACAGAGACAGACAGACAGACAGACAGACAGAGGTACGTATGCACAGAGACAGACAGACAGACAGACAGAGGTACGTATGCACAGAGACAGACAGACAGACAGACAGACAGACAGACAGACAGAGGTACGTATGCACAGAGACAGACAGACAGACAGACAGACAGAGGTACGTATGCACAGAGACAGACAGACAGACAGACAGACAGACAGAGGTACGTATGCACAGAGACAGACAGACAGACAGACAGAGGTACGTATGCACAGAGACAGACAGACAGACAGACAGACAGACAGAGGTACGTATGCACAGAGACAGACAGACAGACAGAGGTACGTATGCACAGAGACAGACAGACAGACAGACAGACAGAGGTACGTATGCACAGAGACAGACAGACAGACAGACAGACAGAGGTACGTATGCACAGAGACAGACAGACAGACAGACAGACAGACAGAGCGAGACCCGTTTATAGAAGAATATTAAGAACTCTATTGGTGTTTTTCAGACATCTTCGATGATTCTTTTCTATCGGGGCCAGAACAACGTCGGCCAAGTAGAAATCTTTCCACTCGCTGACTGGTGGGAAGTGAAACCCTGTACAGTTCTGATATTAGACCACTTTTAGTGAACCAGTTCAACTGCACCTGACTGCAGTACGCAGATCGGGGCTGGGCTAAATGTGGGCGGAGCTAAATGGTGACTCCGCGCGGCGCCATCTGGTGGCAACATCAGGCAGCACATCCTCAAACGGCGTGGGCGTTCATGCAGGTTCATGAAATGGGAACGTTGTTTTTAATCTATTGGATCGTGTACACGGATACTATGGGTGGGGGAATCGATACAGCATAGTATCGTAATATTTTCAGTGGCAATACTGTATCGATACACAGGCGCCAAGCAGGCGTCTGCTGATTCCTTTCCTCCCCCAACAGACATGATTATCTCGTTTATTTCATGGTGCTCAGCACGTCATGGGAAGCATCTATACGGAGGTTGAGTGTCAAAAGGAAACCCCCAGACGCGGGCCACGATCCGCGGTCTCCGGTGTCAAAGTCCGGTATAATCTTACGGACTCGGACTAGGCCGGCACGATTCGGGGAAAATATGAATCACAATTTTTTAGCTTAGGATTGATATCACGATTCACTGCCACGATTTTGCCACGACAAAACAAAACCAGCTGGCAGTCCCAAACAGATATTTTGGCACCTGGAGCTCATTGGGCATCGCCACGAGGCTGTAGACTCGGAGGCCTCGATGGAGACACGGGACAGCACGGTCTGCACATATACTGCAGCGTCTCCAACAACAGAGCCGCCTGTGGACGCCTGTCTGGAAATAATGTCGGGAAGAAACTATCGGCGAAGGCAAATATCGGCCCGATAGATCGGCCTGCCACTAGTGCTGAGTCTAGCATTTAGCTCCGCCCACGTTGAGCCGGTCCTCGATGTGCGTACTGCAGTCAGGGCTTACTCCTGTATTATATTACATATCAGTTCCTTCATATCGAAGGTGTCTCCTCACCAGGCGTAGGAGTGGCCGTTACAGCGGAGACGAGAAACCTCCGAAAGAAGGCGCGATGCTGTTCCCGTTGGTCAGGGTGCCGAGCCCCTTGAAGCCGCCGCCGTTCCCAAAACCAGAAAACGCCGTTGGAGCCGAGCCTCCGCTCGCCGGCGCCGCCGACGTCAGAGAGAAGCCTTTAAAACCTTTGAAGGATCCACTTCCCTCGCTCTGAAACAAGACAACGTTCAGAGGATTACACCTACTGGAAATATTCTAACTCTCTAAAAATTAATCTGATAATTGACTTGAGCAAAAAGAAAAAAAAAAGAGAAAACTTCCAATAAAAGGCGACAAAAAAAAACTAAATTGCCAAAAACTCCAATAAAGGAGACAAAAAAAACCCAGAAAACTCCAATAAAGGAGACAAAAAACACCAAAAAACTCCAATAAAGGAGACAAAAAACACCAAAAAAACTTCAATAAAAGGAGACAAAAAACACCAAAAAACTCCAATAAAGGAGACAAAAAAACACCAAAAACTCCAATAAAGGAGACAAAAAAAACATCAAAAAACTCCAATAAAGGAGACAAAAAACACCAAAACTCCAATAAAGGAGACAAAAAAAACACCAGAAAACTCCAATAAAGGAGACAAAAAAAACACCAAAAAAGGAGACAAAAAACACCAAAAACTCCAATAAAAGGAGACAAAAAACACCAAAAACTTCAATAAAAGGAGACAAAAACACCAAAAACTCCAATAAAAGGAGACAAAAAACACCAAAAACTTCAATAAAAGGAGACAAAAAACACCAAAAACTTCAATAAAAGGAGACAAAAAACACCAAAAACTTCAATAAAAGGAGACAAAAAACACCAAAAACTTCAATAAAAGGAGACAAAAAACACCAAAAACTCCAATAAAAGGAGACAAAAAAACACCAAAATTGCCAAAAAATCCAATAAAGGAGACAAAAAAAACACCAAAAAAGGAGACAAAAACACCAAAAACTCCAATAAAAGGAGACAAAAACCACCAAAAACTCCAATAAATGAGACAAAAAACACCAAAAACTCCAATAAAAGGAGACAAAAAAACACCAAAAAACTCCAATAAAAGGAGACAAAAAACACCAAAAAACTCCAATAAAAGGAGACAAAAAACACCAAAAAAAACTTGCCAAAAACAGACCACTCTAAACAAATTGTCAAAAAAGGTAACAAAAAGTTCATCAAATTGCCTTAAAAACCTTATAAAACCGTAGATCTGACTTTTCTATTTCTGGTTTTTACCTCTCCAATATTTCGGCGTTTGGCCTTCTTAATCGCCCGGCTCTTCAACACATCTTCACTGGCAACACAGAAGGTCCCGGCCTGTAGAAGAACAACATGTCGTACGGTCAGATTTACACGTTAATACATCACCGCGGTCCTAAATGGGACATGCTGAACCTCTCTGGAGGTTAGAAAGCAACGGTTTCATGGAGTTTCAAAATAAAAGCTTAACAGGGGGAGAAATGTGAGCAATTAGAGACGCTATAACAGAGCTGGGATATATATCAATCGTAATATGAGACTAGATATTGTCTTAGATTTTTGTTATTGTGACATAAGTGTCATCTTTTCCTGGTTTTAAAGGCTATATTACAGTAACGTGATGTCATTTCCTGTTCTCACCAGACTGTTAGAACTGTTCTATTATTGGTTTCACCCACGTAGTCATTATATCCACATTACTGATGATTAATTATCAAAAATCTCATTGTGCGAATATTCTGTGAAAGCACCGATAGTCAACACTACCATATCGTTGCGGTGTCAATATCGAGGTATTTGGTCAAAAATATTGTGATATTTGATTTTCTCCATATCTCCCAGCTATTCTATAAGACCCTGAACACATCGTTAAAGATCAGGGGAATACAGCGAGGTCATCTCCTCCTTCTGCCATGATTCCTACATTTCTACCATTGGTTAGGGTTACACACACAGACACACACACACACACACACACACACACACACAGAGAGACAGAAACACACACACACACACACACACACACACACACACACACAGACAGAAACACACACACACACACAGAGACAGAAACACACACAGACAGACACACACAGACAGAACACACACACACACACACACACACACACACACACACACACACACACACACAGAGAAACAGAAACAGAAACACACACAGAGACAGAAACACACACACACACAGAAACACACACAGAGAAACAGAAACACACACACAGAAACACACACACACACACAGAAACACACACACAGACAGAAACACACACACACACACACACACAGAGCCAGAAACACACACAGACACACACAGACAGAAACACACACACACACACACAGACAGAAACACACACACAGACAGAAACACACACACAGAGCCAGAAACACACACACACAGAAACACACACACACACACACACACAGAGAGACAGAAACACACACACACACACACACACAGAGAGACAGAAACACACACACACACACACAGACAGAAACACACACACACACACACAGACAGAAACACACACACACACACACACACACAGACAGAAACACACACACACACACACAGAAACACACACACACACACACACAGACAGAAACACACACACACACACACAGAAACACACACACACACACAGACAGAAACACACACACACACACACACACAGACAGAAACACACACACAGACAGAAACACACACACAGACAGAAACACACACACAGACAGAAACACACACACACACACACACACACAGACACACACACACACACACACACAGACAGAAACACACACACACACACACACAGACAGAAACACACACACACACACACACACACACACACAGACAGAAACACACACACACACACACAGACAGAACACACACACACACACACACACACACACACAGACAGAAACACACACACAGACAGAAACACACACACAGACAGAAACACACACACAGACAGAAACACACACACACACACAGACACACACAGACACACACAGACACACACAGACAGACAGACACAGTCTCTCTCTCTGTTTCCTGTTTGTTTCTTAGCTCCTCACCTCCTCTCCCTCCTCCTCCTGATCCCAGTTCCTGTCCGTTAGCTCTTTGTCAGCGATCCTCTTCGCCATCCCACCTGTCCTGTAACACAGTAAGCAAACGCCATCTTATCAGCAGTTCAGCAGCCCGACGAGGGACTGAATAATGCAGATGTTCTCAATATAAGCCAAACAAGTTCTGCTCGTAGGCCGCCTCCAACCTCCGGTGGAGGTAGACCGGGTGTGGCAGTATTTATAACATGTCCAGCTGCTATACGAATACTGTGAACTTATCAAAATGCTCAATCCATGTTCAACTGTTGCTTTAAACAAGCCTTCAGGACGTGCGTACAGTGGTGATGTCACAACTTCTTTTCTTTTTCAGTATTTTAGTTTCTATTTCAATTGGATTTTGCATTAAAGAGCCCAGATTAAGCCCCTCGGAGGCTTTTTATGCATCTCTCCATAACAACTTTTTATAACATGTATATTAAACTGTAGTAAAAAAAATATAGGTAGTACGTGCTGCTACAGTCATTCACTGCCTACGACGTTACAGAAATTCAGAGATTGCAGATGCGGATGACACGGAAATGCTGACCAATCAGAAGACGGGAAGGGGGTTTAAAGAGACAGGCGCTGTGTGTGAGGGTTTCTGTATCTAGAGATAGATAGATAGATAGATAGCTTGTGTTTCTTTTTTTAAATAAGTAAAATATGTTCTTGTAGAAACTTGAGAGCCTCGAGATCATGTGTTTCCAGCCCAGGTAACCAGTTGGTTTTAGACCCATTGTTTCAGCATCCGTGTTGTAGCAGAAGGTCATGTGACACGATATAGTTATGTTTTAAAGCCTAAATCAAGGTCACCTGTTGTTTTGGAGTACTCAGATAAACAGTGATTCATGGCCTACTACTGAGGGGGAAAAAAACAAAGTAATATCCTGGAAATGAATGTGATTATTGACAGTGCAGTGGAGAGCGAAGCGGTCATATATGTCGTCATTTTTGCTGAGCAGGGTCCGAATCCAGGAGCATCCTAATTTCTTTAAAAACACATTTTCCCCGCGGTATAACGTTGTAGTAACGTAGTGCTCAGATATTCCGTTCAGTACAGTTCATATTGAGGTGCGCCATGCAAAGGATAGTAAAATGTTGATGAATACGTAGCGAATCTATCGACGTGGGTAGCCGTTGATAGGTTTACACGGCAACGGAAACCAGAAGGCACACAACACCGGGTTGTGGCTAGAAGGGATACAGCTACGACGACCGTTATGTTTAGCTAGGCACAAAAACGACTATTTTTTTTTTAAATCGTGATTTGGATTAAAAAACTTCCGAGGAACAAACCCGCGTTTAACGTGTGAAATGATTTAAGTTAGTATTATATTGGTCTAGATTTTGCGTAATGTTACGTAACTTCCGACCGTAGCTGTATCCCTTCTAGCCACAACCCTGTTAGCCGGGGAGCTAACGTACCCGGGCCCACATTAGCAGCTAACGGCTAACGTCATGTTAAATGCCGATAGAATGCTAACGTTTGTGCCTCATACAGACTTCAACGTACCTTTTCTGGAATGGGAATTCCAACCTCGACCTCTGAGTGACGTACGGGCGACTCCACGTAGTTCGGACGGTCTCACAGATGTTAGCTAACCACCTTCACCGGTAACGATCTCTG
>JABXJD010000096.1:1680000-1722500 GCA_013375575.1 Percina caprodes | reverse complement strand
AGTAGAGTAGAGGTGAGTAGAGTAGAGTAGAGTAGAGTAGAGTAGAGTAGAGGTGAGTAGAGGTGAGTAGAGGTGAGTAGAGTACAGTAGTGTAGAGGTGAGTAGAGGTGAGTAGAGGTGAGTAGAGTACAGTAGAGTACAGTAGAGTACAGTAGTGTAGAGGTGAGTATATACCATGCAGTGGAAAAACGCGGTTACAGAGTAACAGAGTAATACAGGTGCAGCAGCCATGGGCAGAACAAGAAAGACAGTGTTTTTTTTTTGTTTTTTTTTAAACATTAAAGCATGTACATGTTCTAATACTCAAATACAACCTGAAAATGCTGTCAAATAATAATAATAATAATAATAATAATAATAATAATAACTAATAGTTCCCTTGAGGAAGGAGGTGCCTCGTCCTCCCACCTTAACAGCAGATCTTCATGTGATTGCTGAGCAGGTTTCCTCCTCAGAGGCTCCGTCCTGCTGTGAGAGTGAACACAGCGTGCTGATAAGATGGAGGGCCTCTCGGCTCGGTACGTAGGGGGCCCCTCTCTCAGCGGGGGGGGGGGCACTGAAGTCTGGAGCAGCCGACCGCGCTCAGAGCGAGGCAGTCCGGGCCCTTCGGAGCTCAGCGGGGGTCGTATCAGAGCTGTGAGCTGAATCAAAGGCGGCGTCTCCTCTGAGAGAGACAAAAAGCCCGGTTTTAACATAGTTTTTGTTGATTTTTAAAAATATTTTTGTTGTCTTTTTCAAGGCAACAAGGTTTTTGGGTATTTTTTGGACATTTTTTCAAAGTTTTTTATTTTATTTCAGGTTTTTGTTGCTTTTTTTGTTTTTTTGGGCCTTTTTCCGAAGTTTTTGAAGTCTTTTTCAAGGGTGTTTTGGACGGGGTTTTTGGGTATTTTTTGGACATTTTTTCAAAGTTTTTAATTTTATTTCAGGTTTTTGTCACTTTTTTGTTTTTGGGCTTTTTCCGAAGTTTTTGATGATTTTAAAAAAAATATTTTGTCTTTTTCAAATTTTTTTGTTTTTAATGTAAATTTTCTTTTTTTTTTTTTTTTTTGAGGTTTTTGTCACTTTTTTGTTTTTGGGCTTTTTCCAAAGTTTTTGATGATTTTAAAAAAAATATTTTGTCTTTTTCAAATTTTTTTGTTTTTAATGTAAATTTTCTTTTTTTTTCTTTTTTTTGAGGTTTTTGTTGCTTTTTTGTTTTTGGGCTTTTTCCAAAGTTTTTGTTGATTTTTTAAAAAATAATTTCTTTAATTAATTTCTTTTATTCATAGACTGTACGTATGATTTTCTAAATAAAATCCTTCCTTTTGTGGAGTCTGAAAGACAGAAAAAGAACACTTGTGTTAATTATCTCGTCTCGTAGCTGCAGACCTTCCCTCGGATTCCTGCTCGTTACTAATTATTAGATTTGATTAAATCATTAGGATCTTTGATTTCATGCGTCTCGTCTCTAATTGCCCGTTAGGCGGACAGATCTACGTGTCAATTAGGGTTTTGCAAATGAACCTATAATTAGGTGGAATTAATTGACTGCTATGTGGACGCCGATTGGTGCGGTGACAAATTAAAGGAAGTACAACTGGAGACCTGGTCCTGGTGTTGTCTTCAGCACGCATCATCCACACGGCTCAAAACTAAGAACCACTTTTTATGACGCTTGTGTCTCTTTTTTTGGAAAAAGACCAGTTTTGACATAGTTTTTGTTGATTTTTTAAAATATTTTTGTTGTTTTCTTTTTCAATTTTTTTGAGACATTTTCTTTCTAAGTTTTTTTTTTTTTTACTTGAGGTTTTTGTTGCTTTTGTTGTTGTTTTTTTCAGAATTTTTTGTCAATTTTTAAAATATTTTTGTCTTTTTCAAGGTTTTTTTTTGACAAGTTTTTTAAATTTACTTCATTTTTATTTGCGGTTTTTTAGATTTTTTTGTTTTGGGGCTTTTTCCGAAGTTTTTTTTTTTTGTTTTGTTTTTTAATATATATATTTTTGTCTTTTTCAATTTTTTTGGCACATTTTCTTTTTAAAATTATTTTTTAATTTTTTTATTTGAGGTTTTTGTTGCTTTTGTTGTTTTTTTCAGAATTTTTTCAGAATTTTTAAAATATTTTTGTCTTTTTCAAGGTTTTTTTTGAAATTTTTATTCAAAGTTTTTTAAATTTATTTCATTTTTATTTGCGTATTTTGGTACAAGCGGCCGAAATGTGTTTCCTCAGGAGGGGGGCTGGCGTCTCCCTTAGAGACCGGGTGAGAAGCTCAGTCCTCCGAGAGGAGCTCGGAGTAGAGCTGCTGCTCCTTCGCGTCTAAAGGAGCCAGTTGAGGTGGTTCGGGCATCTGGTAAGGATGCCTCCTGGGGGGTCCCTAGGGAGGTGGTCCAGGCACGTCCAGCTGGGAGGAGGCCTCGGGGAAGACCCAGGACTAGGTGGAGGGACGTCCAGCTGGGAGGAGGCCTCGGGGAAGACCCAGGACTAGGTGGAGGGATTATATCTCCAACCTGGCCTGGGAACACCTCGGGACCCCCCAGTCGGAGCTGGTTGATGTGGCTCGGGAAAGGGAAGTCTGGGGTCCCCTACTGGAGCTGCTGCCCCCGAGACCCGATACTGGATAAGCGGATGAAGATGGATGGATGGATGGATGGATAGATTTTTTTGTTTTGGGGCTTTTTCCGAAGTTATTCTTGATTTTCTTTTTTTTTTATATATATTTTTGTCTTTTTCAATTTTTTTGGGACATTTTCTTTTTAAAAGTTTTTTAACTTTTTTATTTGAGTTTTTTTTTGCTTTTGTTGTTTTTTTCAGAAATTTTTGTCAATTTTAAAAATGTTTTTGTCTTTTTCAAGGGGTTTTTGGACATTTATTTCAAAGTTTTTTTATTTTTGAGGTTTTTTTTGGAGCTTTTTCAATGTTTTCAATTGTTCTTTTCTCTGTCATCACACTGCTTATTATGGAGAAACTCCGGTGGACTTATTACCAGTTTTACACTTAATTTTGGAATTTGTGCTTAATAAATCTCAGGAAATAAAGGAAATTATATCTACTTCTTGAGTTACAAAAGCAGAAATGATGAAAAGCTGCATTATATCTGATCTCCAGCAGGGGGGGGGGGACTCCTTAAAGCTGCATTATATCTGATCTCCAGCAGGGGGACTCCTTAAAGCTGCATTATATCTGATCTCCAGCAGGGGGGGGGGGACTCCTTAAAGCTGCATTATATCTGATCTCCAGCAGGGGGGGGGACTCCTTAAAGCTGCATTATATCTGATCTCCAGCAGGGGGCTCTTTTTTTCCCCATTTTTCTGTTTCCTGATTGGTCATCAAGGGCTCCTTCACAAGGCTGGAATGGTTGATATGAACCTCATTAAGACTAATAATGGAGGAGCGTGAGGCTCGTGCACGACATGATGTAACGCACGTATTTCAACGAGAAGAGTTTTAATTACAGAAATACACAGAGATAAGTCTTGTGTTTTCTCCTTAACTTCTCCAGGACATGAACACCTGTTTCCTGGGTGAAAGTCTTGTGTTTTCTCCTTAACTTCTCCAGGACATGAACACCTGTTTCCTGGGGAAAGTCTTGTGTTTTCTCCTTAACTTCTCCAGGACATGAACACCTGTTTCCTGGTGAAAGTCTTGTGTTTTCTCCTTAACTTCTCCAGGACATGAACACCTGTTTCCTGGAGAAAGTCTTGTGTTTTCTCCTTAACTTCTCCAGGACATGAACACCTGTTTCCTGGTGAAAGTCTTGTGTTTTCTCCTTAACTTCTCCAGGACATGAACACCTGTTTCCTGGTGAAAGTCTTGTGTTTTCTCCTTAACTTCTCCAGGACATGAACACCTGTTTCCTGGTGAAAGTCTTGTGTTTTCTCCTTAACTTCTCCAGGACATGAACACCTGTTTCCTGGTGAAAGTCTTGTGTTTTCTCCTTAACTTCTCCAGGACATGAACACCTGTTTCCTGGTGAAAGTCTTGTGTTTTCTCCTTAACTTCTCCAAGACATGAACACCTGTTTCCTGGTGAAAGTCTGGTGTTTTCTCCTTAACTTCTCCAGGACATGAACACCTGTTTCCTGGTGAAAGTCTTGTGTTTTCTCCTTAACTTCTCCAGGACATGAACACCTGTTTCCTGGTGAAAGTCTTGTGTTTTCTCCTTAACTTCTCCAGGACGTGAACACCTGTTTCCTGGTGAAAGTCTTGTGTTTTCTCCTTAACTTCTCCAGGACATGAACACCTGTTTCCTGGTGAAAGTCTTGTATTTTCTCCTTAACTTCTCCAGGACATGAACACCTGTTTCCTGGGTGACATACAGGAATACTTAGAAATTACAGTGCTTTACCTTTCTTGCTTTATGAATGAACGGCTCATAAGAACTGGCTGGAATATTATATAATAGTTAAAATGTATTGTCATATGCACCTTAGTACACATCACCACAGCATTAAACTACAGTATACCTTTAGCACTCTCTCAGCACCAGTCAATAGTAACAGTTAGTAAATAACATAATAGCATTTAAGTCTTTAACCCTCATGTTGTCCTCGGGTCAAATTTGACCCGTTTTCAGTTTTTTTAATCACGTAAAATGGGCCTTTGAAATAAGCTGAAAATGTCATCATTAGAAATATCAAATAACTTTGGAAAAAAACTCAAAAAAAGGACCCACTACATTGAAAAAATGACAAAAATGTCAGAAAATGCGATTTTTTTTCATGGTTGATGGGAAGACAACACAAGGGTTAGCACATTTGAGCCTGATGTGCGGCGCTGATGCAGCAGCTAGATGAACCAGCCGCGTGTTTGATGCTTCCCGGCTGCACGCAGCATTAACATCTCGCTGTCTGATGTTTTGAGGGGCGTTGTTCCCCCACTGCTCTGGATCAGAGCTCATAGCAGCCTGTGAAGCTCATCCTCCACCTGGGGAAATATCCATCTGATGAATGAATTTGCCCGTCAGACTCTTTAAAGCCGCCTGATTAAAACTGTCTGTTTGGTTTAATATAAAGTGGCTTGGCAAACACTAAAGGGAGTTTAGAACAATCAGATTGAGGTGATTGAATTTAACTGATTAATAATTTAGCGCTTTTAAATCCTTAAAACTGAGAACCAGTGTGCTGCGTCACCAGAGCGTGGATTAGACAAAAAGTTTGTTTGTTTGTGGCAGTTTGAGGGAAATTAAAGTTAAAATACTGCTAACAGCACGTAACACAACAACAAAACTGCATAACATTTTATTTTCAGAAGAGGAAGAAGAACTTAGAATATTTTCTCATTTAAAAGTAGCAACACCCTGTAGCGGACACAGGGTACATGGCAGCATGTTAGCATGTTAGCATATGTCATGTTAACAACACCTCAACATTTCTCTGAGTAGTAGTAGCAGATGCTAACATGCTATCACACAGTAACATGCAAACATGTGCTAATTTCTAACACATGCTACACACTGTAACATGCTACTATGCTAACAGACTTCTGTAATGTCTGAAGTAGCCTCCGAGATGCTAACGAGAGACTTCTGTAGGCCTGAAGTAGCCTCCGAGATGCTAACGAGAGACTTCTGTAGCGTCTGAAGTAGCCTCCGAGATGCTAACGAGAGACTTCTGTAACGTCTGAAGTAGCCTCCGAGATGCTAACGAGAGACTTCTGTAACGTCTGAAGTAGCCTCCGAGATGCTAACGAGAGACTTCTGTAACGTCTGAAGTAGCCTCCGAGATGCTAACGAGAGACTTCTGTAGCGTCTGAAGTAGCCTCCGAGATGCTAACGAGAGACTTCTGTAGCGTCTGAAGTAGCCTCCGAGATGCTAACGAGAGACTTCTGTAACGTCTGAAGTAGCCTCCGAGATGCTAACGAGAGACTTCTGTAACGTCTGAAGTAGCCTCCGAGATGCTAACGAGAGACTTCTGTAGCGTCTGAAGTAGCCTCCGAGATGCTAACGAGAGACTTCTGTAGCGTCTGAAGTAGCCTCCGAGATGCTAACGAGAGACTTCTGTAACGTCTGAAGTAGCCTCCGAGATGCTAACGAGAGACTTCTGTAACGTCTGAAGTAGCCTCCGAGATGCTAACGAGAGACTTCTGTAACGTCTGAAGTAGCCTCCGAGATGCTAACGAGAGACTTCTGTAGCGTCTGAAGTAGCCTCCGAGATGCTAACGAGAGACTTCTGTAGCGTCTGAAGTAGCCTCCGAGATGCTAACGAGAGACTTTTGAAATGTCAATACAGTAAAAATGGACCTACTTAACGAAGTTGGTTCACTGCTAGCTTAGCTACAAGTTAGCATCAAACACAACAAAGGCTGTACAAGGCGACGTGGGCGGGCGGGTCTGCTTGCGTCCATCACGCCTACTTTAATAACTCTGGATTCGGCTACTAGTGAATGTTAAAAATGCAACCCCCAAAAAATATTATCTGCTGACAATACAGAAGTTTCTTTATCCATGTAAAGTCTCTGGGAGAAGTCTTTCTGGGTCAGAGGGCTGCATGGTTGCTGTTCCTGGGGCTCGGGTGGCTGCTTATCAACCGGACGTGACGGTATCAACGATTACATTGTTTTAGTCAAAATTCAAGATTCTGACTTAATTTTGGAAATCGTGACACCCTTAAAAGTAAAGTTATCTAACTTAACGTAACGTAAAGTAACGAAGTACAATAATATAAAGTAATGTAATAATTAGTAAAGTGAACTCAGAGGTGGCTGGCTTTAAATACGAAAATAATAGGGCGGGGCTTTAAACAGGTTGTAACAAACATGGCCGCCACAGCAGTTGTAGCTGGTGAGAGCTGAGAGGGTTAAAAGGTAAGAAGGTGCTTAAAGGCTGTTGGAGCGGTTTGTTTACTAGCTTGGTAGCTTGTTAGCTTAATAGCATGATAGCTTGGTTTCTTTTTCAAATTTCCAACTAACTATGGTTGCTTGCTTGTCATGTTAGCTTCATGCTCAGCTGATTGAATAGCAAGTGGCTTAGCCATGCTAATTGTTTACTATGCAACCTTCACTTTGGTTGGCTGGTAGCTTGGCCATGCTAATGTTATTTACATTAATTCCATGTTAGCTTATGATTAATAGCAAAGTAACTTTGCCATGCTAATGCTGTGTTAGCCTCATAACCTGTTTTCTTAGTTAGCGTGGCTAATAGCTTAGCAATGCTAAGTTGTGTTGGCTACAGGAGGGATGTTTGAATGGTCATGTTGCGTTAGCTTTGTTGTCTGTTAGCAGCCTAAATGTTCCTTTTACTCCAGAAAAACTGCACTTAATGCACTCGTTCTACGACATAACGCGTCATACCCAATGAGAGCCGAATCAGACCGGCTCTGGTCGAGTGCAGATGTTAGTACACAGTGGACATACTACTACTACTACTACTACTACTACTACTACTGTACACAGGGGACACACCACTACAACTATGGTACACAGGGGACACACCACCACCACCACCACCACTACTACTACTACTACTACCACTACTACTACTGTACACAGTGGACATACTACTACTACTACTACTACTACTACTGTACACAGTGGACATACTACTACTACTACTACTACTACTACTACTACTGTACACAGGGGACACACCACTACTACTATGGTACACAGGGGACACACCACCACCACCACCACCACCACTACTACTACTACTACTACCACTACTACTACTGTACACAGTGGACATACTACTACTACTACTACTACTGTACACAGTGGACATACTACTACTACTACTACTACTACTACTACTACTGTACACAGGGGACACACCACTACTACTATGGTACACAGGGGACACACCACCACCACCACCACTACTACTACTACTACTACTACTACTACTGTACACAGGGGACACACCACCACCACCACTACTACTACTACTACTACTACTACTACTGTACACAGGGGACGCACCACCACTACTACTACTGCTGTACACAGGGAACATACTACTACTACTACGAGTACTGCTGTACACAGTGGACATACTACCACTACTGCTGTACACAGGGAACATACTACTACTACTACTACTACTACTACTATTACTGCTGTACACATTGGACATACTGCTACTACTACTGTACACAGGGAACATACTGCTACTACTACTGTACACAGGGAACATACTACTACTACTACTACTGTACACAGGGGACATACTACTACTACTACTACTGCTGTACACAGGGAACATACTACTACTACTACTGTACACAGGGGACATACTACTACTACTACTACTACTACTGTACACAGGGAACATACTACTACTACTACTACTGTACACAGGGAACATACTACTACTACTGCTGTACACAGGGAACATACTACTACCACTGCTGTACACAGGGAACATACTTCTACTACTGCTGTACACAGGGAACATACTACTACTACTGCTGTACACAGGGAACATACTACTACTGCTGCTGTACACAGGGAACATACTACTACTACTACTACTACTACTACTACTGCTGTACACAGGGAACATACTACTACTACTACTATACACAGGGGACATACTACTACTACTGCTGTACACAGGGGACATACTCCTACTACTACTACTGTACACAGGGGACATACTACTACTACTGTACACAGGGGACATACTACTACTACTACTATACACAGGGGACATACTACTACTACTACTACTGTACACAGGGGACATACTACTACTACTACTACTACTGTACACAGGGGACATACTACTACTACTACTGTACACAGGGAACATACTACTACTACTACTGTACACAGGGGACATACTACTACTACTACTGTACACAGGGAACATACTACTACTACTACTGTACACAGGGGACATACTACTACTACTGCTGTACACAGGGAACATACTACTACTACTGTACACAGGGGACATACTACTACTACTACTATACACAGGGGACATACTACTACTACTACTACTGTACACAGGGGACATACTACTACTACTACTACTACTACTACTACTACTGTACACAGGGGACATACTACTACTACTACTACTGTACACAGGGGACATACTACTACTACTATTGTACACAGGGAACATACTACTACTACTACTACTACTACTACTACTGTACACAAGGGACATACTACTACTACTACTACTGTACACAGGGGACATACTACTACTACTACTGTACACAGGGAACATACTACTACTACTACTGTACACAGGGAACATACTATTACTACTACTGTACACAGGGAACATACTACTACTACTGTACACAGGGAACATACTACTACTACTACTGTACACAGGGAACATACTATTACTACTGCTGTACACAGGGAACATACTATTACTACTGCTGTACACAGGGAACATACTATTACTACTGCTGTACACAGGGAACATACTATTACTACTGCTGTACACAGGGAACATACTATTACTACTGCTGTACACAGGGAACATACTATTACTACTGCTGTACACAGGGAACATACTACTACTACTGTCCTCTGTCACTAACAGACAAACTCTAACTTGAAACACTAAAATTGAATTTTTATTTAGTTTTACTGCTTGACCCCCTAAAAAGGGTCTAAAATCGTCCATGTTGTGAATAGTATGTCCCTGCCGTGTTGATAATAATACGGAAAATTCAAACTTGATTGTAAATATTAGCTCCTCGGGCCTGTTTACCATCTGATAATTATTGCTTTGCAGCGGGTAGAAATCTGTTTGAGATCTTTTCTTCTTTGTAATTCTTCAAAAGAAATCTACAAAACAAAAACATGACATATCCTTCAGTCCTGTCGGCCTCCCCCCCGCTCGGCTGCACGGCTCTGACACTCAGACAAACGCAGCCAAGCATTATTATGTCAGCATATTATCTCCACTTGACAATTTCCAACTGAACAATACAGTTTTTCTCCCATTCACAGAAGCAGGATTGGGCTGCAGCCGCCTTTTATTTCTGTTCCAACGTGCTGAGTTCAACAGCCGAGCTTTTTCTTTGTGTCGCGTGCAGCAGAATTGCTCAGAATAGCAGAAATGCTAGTGTGCGTGCGTCACTTTGCGACGAGTAGCCTCCGAGATGCTAACGAGAGACTTCTGTAACGTCTGAAGTAGCCTCCGAGATGCTAACGAGAGACTTCTGTAGCGTCTGAAGTAGCCTCCGAGATGCTAACGAGAGACTTCTGTAACGTCTGAAGTAGCCTCCGAGATGCTAACGAGAGACTTCTGTAACGTCTGAAGTAGCCTCCGAGATGCTAACGAGAGACTTCTGTAGCGTCTGAAGTAGCCTCCGAGATGCTAACGAGAGACTTCTGTAACGTCTGAAGTAGCCTCCGAGATGCTAACGAGAGACTTCTGTAGCGTCTGAAGTAGCCTCCGAGATGCTAACGAGAGACTTCTGTAACGTCTGAAGTAGCCTCCGAGATGCTAACGAGAGACTTCTGTAACGTCTGAAGTAGCCTCCGAGATGCTAACGAGAGACTTCTGTAGCGTCTGAAGTAGCCTCCGAGATGCTAACGAGAGACTTCTGTAACGTCTGAAGTAGCCTCCGAGATGCTAACGAGAGACTTCTGTAGCGTCTGAAGTAGCCTCCGAGATGCTAACGAGAGACTTCTGTAACGTCTGAAGTAGCCTCCGAGATGCTAACGAGAGACTTCTGTAACGTCTGAAGTAGCCTCCGAGATGCTAACGAGAGACTTCTGTAACGTCTGAAGTAGCCTCCGAGATGCTAACGAGAGACTTCTGTAGCGTCTGAAGTAGCCTCCGAGATGCTAACGAGAGACTTCTGTAGCGTCTGAAGTAGCCTCCGAGATGCTAACGAGAGACTTCTGTAGCGTCTGAAGTAGCCTCCGAGATGCTAACGAGAGACTTCTGTAGCGTCTGAAGTAGCCTCCGAGATGCTAACGAGAGACTTCTGTAACGTCTGAAGTAGCCTCCGAGATGCTAACGAGAGACTTCTGTAACGTCTGAAGTAGCCTCCGAGATGCTAACGAGAGACTTCTGTAACGTCTGAAGTAGCCTCCGAGATGCTAACGAGAGACTTCTGTAACGTCTGAAGTAGCCTCCGAGATGCTAACGAGAGACTTCTGTAGCGTCTGAAGTAGCCTCCGAGATGCTAACGAGAGACTTCTGTAACGTCTGAAGTAGCCTCCGAGATGTTAACGAGAGACTTCTGTAGCGTCTGAAGTAGCCTCCGAGATGCTAACGAGAGACTTCTGTAGCGTCTGAAGTAGCCTCCGAGATGCTAACGAGAGACTTCTGTAGCGTCTGAAGTAGCCTCCGAGATGCTAACGAGAGACTTCTGTAGCGTCCGAAGTAGCCTCCGAGATGCTAACGAGAGACTTCTGTAACGTCCGAAGTAGCCTCCGAGATGCTAACGAGAGACTTCTGTAACGTCAACACAGTAAAAATGGACCTACTTAACGAAATTGGTTCACTGCTAGCTTAGCTACAAGTTAGCATCAAACACAACAAAGGCTGTCAGTTGAATGGTGTTTTGAGCTAACGTTAGCAACCAAACGACCATAGATAGCTACAACGTTTCTGAAATGATTTCCATCTTCTGTTATTGTTTTTAATGAGAAAACTTTATTATTTCATGGAATTTCAGTATGACACGTTATATTATATACGTAACCCATTTAAATCTGAGCATGCTCGACTCACAAAAAGCTAAAAACAAAACGCGCTAAAGAAGTCCCACTACAGCCATTAGCAGTTCATTCTTAGGGCTTAGCTGCTGCACCTAGACCTCATAGTGGCACGGGAAAACCTGGAAATAGATCCCAGTATTGGTATAAAGTGTAGTTAGTGTGTGGATGTGTTTCTACAGGCTGACAGCCGGCCTGTGTGTTTGGATGCAGTGTTTTCCGTGCTGAGATCTCGGCTGCCAGCTCTGGCTGACCTTTATGTCAACCTCTCATAAGCCCAAAGACACGATCCTTACAAATGTCAGAGAATCTTTTCATCACCAGTGAAGGATATGTTCTTGGCGTGCGCTCCAGCTTGCACGATGCAGCGCTGTTTGCCAACCATCCATTAAGAAAAGACCAAGTACAAATGTCAGTGCACCTCTTCAGTGATGGAGTGTCTCTGCTGATTTAAGGAAACATTTAACCGTCTGCTGCTGTTTGCACCTCACACTTACAATCATCCTGCAACATAGACCGGGTGAAGCAGGTAGCCTATCTGGCTCCGCCCTCCTACGTACATCCGCTCAATCTCAAAGCTAACGCTATCCAGAGTGGCTCTGGGCTGTCTGTCTGTCTGTCTGTCTGTCTGTCTGTCTGTCTGTATTGCTTTGCATAATAAATAAAGATAAAATCTTTGTTATTTATTTCATTTTAAAAATTTTGTGTTATATTTTATTTTAAAATTTTGTGTTATATTTTATTTATGACCTTTTCTGTTTTATTTTACATGTTTTATATATATATATATATATATATATATATATATATATATATATATATATATATATATATATATATATATAAACTTGTCCTCCACTAGTCCTCCATACATGTATTACATACATATTATGTATAAAGTATGTGTCCATTCAGAGTGAGTAGAGTTTAAAAAACTCAACATCCTCTGATGTTAACTATTAGTCATAATAAATCATAATTTCTGCTTTTTTTAACTAAATAAATAGCTATGATGCCATTTAAATTAGGTTTATTGACCATGAATAAAGAAAGCTTTTTAAAAAAAGTGACATACATCTTATTTAAGTGTCAAGTTATTAATCAAATGCAGAATTACAGAAAGCCTTGGGTCTCAGGCTCCCTCCAACCAACACACACATGTAAAATAAATATAATCTAAGACATAAAATAGTGCAAGTTTAAATCTAACTTAATAAAATATGATTTTCAAACAAAAGTAATATAAATGTGTAATGGCATCTTTAGTCCTCCATACACCTTGCACTTCGAGAAAAAGGCTGTGAAACACCATTTTAGAGCCTAAATAGAACATATACTACAAGTAGACAAATACTATATAATAGGGTACTAATAAAATATAATATACATACTAAAATATATACTAAAATACTAATAATAAGGGGGTGGAGGAGGTACTCAAAATTGTGACATGTATTGACCTTATAATATTTTGTATGCTGGTTGTGGCCCTGCAGACTGTTGACATTCAGCCAAAATATAGACAGTAAATCTAAAGTCTGTGTCCATTCAGAGCGAGTAGAGCTTAAAAAACTCCGAGCAGCTTGGAAGCGAAAGCCTCCACAGAGAGGACTTGAAGAGTTTCACCGCTGAGCCGTGAAATGAAAAGTAGCAGCTGATGTAACAGCAGACCTGGCCGGGGTGGGGGAGGGTTTCAGCGGGCAGGCGGGCGGGCAGACACCGGGGGGAGGGAGGGACTACTTTCTGTCAACGCTGCAAGCTGACTACCCACTACAACTTTACTGTCAGGATGTATGTTGTATGTTGAATTTAGGCCTGTGTTTATGGATGCTGGCTTGAGGAATTCCCCTTCGAGTTTAAGTGTTGTGTTAAACAACAAAATGGAGGCTAGCTAACGGCTAGCGTGAACGCCGACGTGAATAAATAGCTCTACAGCAGCATCGAAAAGAATTGTAATGCCCCCCCCCCGAGCTGCTGCCTCTGTCCATGGTGCTACTACTCTCTGATTCACCCGTCCAAAATGTCGGGTTTTATCTTCACGTAACAACAAAACACACACATAACCGCCATTTTATGTTTGTTTTGTGCTAATGTGTGCTTTAAAAACTGTGGCGAAGTTGCTTGCTGTCGAGTTAACAATAAATTAAATTACCAACTGCCATCTCTGCTCTTCATCAACTCTCAGATCACATACAGCCCCCTCCTTCTTCTCTCCTCTTCATCTCATTGGTTCCCCGCGCTGTCCCTCAAGGTTTGCAACTCTTGATTGGCTCACCCTTCCCGCCCACACTTATCGCTCGCGCAGTGAACCAGCAGCTTGGACCAATAGAGGCGCGTCTTGTGTCCAAAGGGCGGGAGGAGGAGAAGAAGGAGGTGGCGGGGTCATACTGACAGACATGGGGAGAAGAAGCTGGATTTCTGAGAACAAACTGCCACATTTGGCCTCTTTGTGTTTTTTAAGACGCAAAAAAACTACAACTGGACAGATTTGGTTGGAGGCTTCATGTGTGGCGACATATTTTATATTCTCCAATCCCCCACATTCTCCTTGTCTCTCTCACTTAGTTGTGATGGTGGAGGCCATGTTTGTTTGTCTTGTTAATGCTGGAGATGAATAACATGAGATGTCTAACATCAGCCTTTCTTAGGTTATTTACAACTAACATCTCAAACTAGCTTGGATTACAAGTTTGTAACATGTATGCAAATAGATAGGTGGATAAATGGAGGGTCAGAAACAAAAAAACACGAAAATGTGTATTTTGAACTATTCCATTACTTGTTTTATTAATTAAACCAATCAATTAGTCAAGAAATTAATCAAAAATGGAAATTATTCTTAGTTACAGCCCTATCTAGCAATTACTACTTTAACTTTGACTTACATTTGAGGAATAGATTCAAATGTCAAATAATACAAATCACTGTTTAAAGACAGATAGATAGATGCACTTTATTGATCCCAATTGGGATTTCTATACATATCAACACCAGAGGAGATATATTATATATTAATAAAAACACAACTAATAGCGTACAATAAAGTAGCTCAAAAACATAAGCTTACTCATTACTGCTTCTACTAATAATACTTCTAGTAGTAGAGTAAAAGAAATTGAAAATACTTAAATAAACTTCAAGTAACTAAAAATCTGAATACAGCACTACAAGTTACTGGGTTACAGGCGGTCTAAAGCGCTGTATACGGATCTCAGTTCAAGTTTATTGTCACATGCACCTTAGTACAGAGTACCACAGCAATGATGCACCAGCACCAGTCAACAATAACAGTTGTAATAACAACAATAATAATAACATAAATAGCATTTAGCATAGTAGACATAGTGACTAAGTGACTAAGTTCAGGCCAATTTCAATTTTACGTATAGTATCAATTCATAACAAGAGTTATCTTGAGACACTTTACAGATAGAGTAGGTCTAGACCAGATAGAGCAGGTCTAGACCAGATAGAGCAGGTCTAGACCAGATAGAGTAGGTCTAGACCACACTCTATAATTTACAAGGACCCAACAGTTCTAGTAGTTTCCTCCAGAGCAAGCAACAGTGGGACAGTGGCGAGGAAAAACTTCCTTTTAGGCAGAAACCTGGGACAGACCCAGACACAGACCTAGACCTAGACCCAGACCCAGACCCGCACCCAGACCAGGCTCTTGGTAGGCGGTGTCTGACGACCGGTTGGGGTTAGAATGAAGAGTGGCAATAACAGTCACAAAAAATAATAGTTTGTAGTAGTTCTTTGTAGTAGTTCATGGCATAGCAGGGCACAGCAGGATGTAGCAGGACGAGCAGGACGTAGCAGGGCACAGCAGGATGTAGCAGGACGTAGCAGGATGTAGCAGGACGTAGCAGGGCACAGCAGGATGTAGCAAGACGTAGCAGGGCACAGCAGGATGTAGCAGGGCACAGCAGGATGTAGCAGGACGTAGCAGGGCACAGCAGGATGTAGCAGGATGTAGCAGGACGTAGCAGAGCGTAGCAGAGCGTAGCAGGATGAACACGGCATCGCAGGACGTGTAGCGGGACCATGGCGACAGCTGCTACCCTGATTTTGGAGCCTCCCTGATCCAAGGAAACATGCTGGGCGTTAAAGAACATCAGGACTCCGGGGAATGAGTCCCCAGAGCTCGGTGGCTAGGCCCCAGCCCTCCGTCCTGCTGTGCCATCAGTCAGTAACCTTATCACCTGGGGGGTGAAACCATCCCTATAACGTGATGTACGCATCGGGATGCTCTGCAAGCGTCTCCCTGATGGAAGGTGGGAGGAGAGGTGGTGTGCAGGATGACTAGGATCCCGCGTAATACCTCGTGGTACTTCTTAGTACTGCATTTCCAGTGAATATGTTGCAGCGGTTCAAGTGGATGCCGATGACTTTAGATGCAGTTTTGACCTTGACAGAAGATTAAGGTCATGTGAAGCAGCCCTGCCAAGCCACACTACAATGTTACCTGCAGTATGTGACATTTATTTAGATTTTGTGTTGTGTCTTTGTGTACTTGTATTACACAGTCAGTACAGGTGTTAAAACGTGAGTTTTTCTTAACCCTTATGTAGAAAAGGCCCCAAAGTTATGTCAGTGTTGCTGTTATTTAATACAGGTGACCCCACACCTGGTGGACCAGGTGATGACCCGTGAACTAGCAGCTAGACTGAGCGTCTACCCATTATCTTCACTACACCTTGTGTCAAATTTGACCCATTTTCTTGTTTTTTTAAACCAGAAAAATGGGTTTCTTTCAAACCAAATCACCCCCAAATAACTGGATGTATGTAGTTACGTTGTAGAGGACCAATAGAGTTCTAAATAATAAATAAATTATTACTTTCATTGAATTCTGGATGTTTTATTCAATGTTATAGCATTGGAAAAAAAAAGCATCCTGACTAGAAGTTGACATAAACCTGTCTGTGATCCACTCAACATCCTCGGATCTTAACTGTTAGTCATAATAAATCATAATTTCTGCTTTTTTCTGACTAAAGAAATTGCTATAATGTCATTTAAATGAGGTTTAATTGACCATGAATAGAGAAAGCTTTTAAAAAAGTGACATACATCTTATTTAAGTGTCAAGTTATTAATCAAATGCAGAATTACCGAAAGCCTTGGGTGTCAGGCTCCCTCCAACCAACACACACACGTAAAATAAAGATAATCTAAGACATAAAATAGTCTAACATAAATATGATTTTCAAAATAAAAGTGATATAAATGTGTAGTAGACAGTCATGTATCTATTTTTTATTGTCTAAAACAATTCACAACATCCTTTTTGTGAAGTGCCAAATAAATAAATGTATTATTTATTTATTAATGTATTTTTATAAATACTCCTTGAAGTAGTTGTAGCTTCCCCCGGCTCACTGCGCATGTCCTTCTGCTCCATCCGGGAACTTCAGAATTACCATTGACAGCCGAAGCGCAACTTTTCCCCAGGCAAAGTGAAATCAAGCCGCGGACTCGGACAAAATATAGTCCCCGTTTTTCAACTTAAAATTACCGAAAGAAAACCTAACCCGCTCCCCCGTCGACCCCCTCGACGTTCGGCCGTTAATCTGGACAGGACCCGTCCGGGGCCTGAGCTCTTTCTGCCTGGTTTGGAGCACTTTTGAAGACGGGCGGAAAGTGGGTGATGAGTCCTAGCCTGTAAAAAGAAGCGAGAACTTGCTTTTGCAGCCTGAGTAGTTCTTCTTTCAATTGTTATTGTCGCTTTAAAAAATCTTTTATTCACTTAAACTTCGTCTCGGTCGCGTCGAAAGTGGGAGAAAAGTGCTTTTCTGGTCGGAACATGGAACTACAAGGCCTACAAGAGGCGTTGAAAGTAGAAATCCAATGTCATCAGGTAAATGAAACATCGTGTTATTCTACCCTGTTATGAGCAAGTGCAGAGAAGCAGAGGAGGAGAAAAATCTGAAGGGATGAGAGGTTAACACACCGAGGGATATCTTTGCGACATGTCGCTTGTAATGTCGACACAACGTCCACTTCCAACTGTCATTAAGTGCACTTTTCACAGTACTTTTAGCTAATTGTCATTTCGCTGTGCAACAAGAATTTGGAGTGATAATGCGGTGGTGGTTGTGTGGCGATCAGGACGCGACCTGAATATTTATGAGGTGCAAGAGTCGCTGCTGTGGCTATCATCCCCGCTTTGTTCCTCCCTTTACATACTTAACTTGAGACACACTTTTGTACATTTCGCTTTTCCGTCGTTTTACAAAACTAGTTGCACAGATGAAGCAAGACCCACAGGTAAAAAAAATATATTTATATCTATATATTTTCCTGGAAGATTCTCCAAGCTTACACGACACCGGGGAGAAACTTTATCAGCATAAATCTGTCGCTAGGTTAACATCACTAACGGTAGTTAGCAAGTCTACCCGCGTTACCTTCATCGTGACTTGGCTGAAAATTAAACGTTAAGTTGGGTGTCTAAAATAATAATTTGTTGTTGTTTTAAATTGTAGGATGGAGAGCTTAAAAGACAGCTACACGACAGGAGAATAACAGCCCTGAGCGATAAACAAGTAAGCTCTTTTTCTTTCTTTTCTTTCTCCTCTCCTCCCGCTTACAACTAGCTACAAACAAACATGGTGGATTGTAAAAGTGAGGAGGCTCGTGTTTTTGGTGTTTAACCGCCGGGGCTTCTTCTTCATCCCTCTGCGTTCTTGTCTCGGCACTCAAAGTTGTGTAAAAAATGTTAGCGTCCATTTTGAGCAGGTCGACATGTTTCTGGAGAGTAAGAAAAGAGGCTCGTAAAGAAGCAGCTAGCTTAACTATCCGACTCGGACTTTAGTGTGGAGACATTATCGTTGAAGTTTTGTCGGTTGAACCAACCGTTAATATCATTTTGGAGTTGCTTTTTTAACGTTTATTACACCGTTAAAACACCCCGGTTTTGTTACTTTATACTTAAAGTAGGGGTGCGTTTGATTCTTTCACCATTACGCTTTCACTTTTCTCCCCCCCCCCTTTTTTTATACTATATTTTATAATCAACTGACTGTGTCCTATATTAACTTTAAAGCTAAGTGGTTAGCCGGGTATCAGCCGGTGTGGATGGATGCTGAGGCCGACAGCAGTGTTCAGCACCGCGGCCAGCTCCTCACCGACTCCTGTTTGCTTGCACCGCCCCGCCGGCCGGTCCCAGCCCTGACAGCAGCGCACACAACTTCCTAACATTAGCCATAAGAAGAATCCAAGCATTTTTATTTATTTTTTTTTTATTTAATCACTCGTTATGTTGTGTTTTATTACATTGTCAGAGGCCTGCCCCCGCACCATTATCACTTTTATCGATCCCTTTCCCTGCAGTTTCTGAGCACTTGATTTGTTTGCAGTCATTAAACTTGCTCCATGTGAAAATACACAGCAGCAGCTTCCAGTTGGTAATCCAGTTTATTGTTATGATGCTGCCCCCCCCCCCACCCACCCCCACCACCCTTTGCATCCTGAATCTAAATCCTTGTTTATGTTGCAGTGTGTGTATTTTCTTTCCTCCTCTTCTTCTTCTTCTTTTTCTTCTTTCAGTTTTGGTAGTGGAATCTTCCATTTTGAGAGAGAAAAGAGGGGTGGTTTCCCCCCCCCTCGCTACAATTGAAAGGGGAAAAAAAAGTCTGCAGAGTTTCGTGCAGGAGGAGGTGGAGGAGGAGGGGGGATGGGCCCCATTCATGCCTAACATTACCATTTTGATTGCTTTGATGCTGTTTTTGGTTTGGAGGGGGGGAGGGGTGGCAAGGAAAAGAGACAGAAAGCCCAGTCAGCACTGCACGGCGGGTTTTTAATCACTACACACTTTTACTGAATTATTCCTCTTTTTCAGCTGCAAAATGTGACCTTTTACTTTTCTCCTCTTCACATATGAACTGCTGCTTTTCCCCCAAATTAGCCTCACATCCACACGGCTGAGATTTAATCATGATGTTATAATGATGATGTTGGTTAAAACTAAGTCCACTGTCAACATCTGTGTCGCCCAGAAATAAACTCGCCCTGAACTTTAAGCTGCCATGAGAGCGAGGTTTTATCAGGAATATGTAGATAACTGCATAAGTGTTTATGAGTGCGATTGAGAAAATGTCTCCTGGCTGAGCCGAAGCCTGGAGGTCATTTCATGGTCACAGTTTGAGGCCTGAAGATGGAAGTTTTATTTCCTGTGACAGGGAGAGAAAATGGAAGTAATAGCTTCTGCTAACCAGCAGATGGATTGAAAGGGTTATTTTGTTTTTTCTTTTCAACTTGGACCCTATTTTCCATGCATTGGTGTCTCAAGTGACTAATGTGAGGAAGAGTCTTTTTAATTGGTCCAGTATTGAGTGAGAACGCTGTAATCAGCACTTGTAAACCTGTCTGAAATGTAATCCTAAAGGCCACCGTCAGTTTTTGCTGCTGACAGACTCCGATTATTATTCTAAGTGTGTGACAACATTATGGGATGGATCCTTACAGAGATAGACCTTTTAGTTTAAGAGGAAGATCCTTTTAGTTTAACATGAAACAGAAATCACCATCACCAAACCCACCAGACTCCATGTAAATAATCACTACTTTTAGTGTGTATAGAGCAGCATATCTCCACCAGACTCCATGTAAATAATCACTACTTTTAGCGTGTATAGAGCAGCATATCTCCACCAGACTCCATGTAAATAATCACTACTTTTAGCGTGTATAGAGCAGCATATCTCCACCAGACTCCATGTAAATAATCACTACTTTTAGCGTGTATAGAGCAGCATATCTCCACATGTAAATGGGTGAATTAAGAGTTTATTCCAACCAGACCAGAGTGGTGATTGTTGGAACAGTGGAAAGATGAACCAAGACGGCTTTCGGTAGTTTTATTTAGTTTATGTCCACTTTAAATGGAGTGTGTTTTACGATGATAAAAGTCCAGATTCAGATTACTTTAGTATTTCTCAACATGGAGTCTGGTGGAGATATGCTGCTCTATACACGCTAAAAGTAGTGATTATTTACATGGAGTCTGGCGGAGATATGCTGCTCTATACACGCTAAAAGTAGTGATTATTTACATGGAGTCTGGTGGAGATATGCTGCTCTATACACGCTAAAAGTAGTGATTATTTACATGGAGTCTGGTGGGTTTGGTGATGGTGATTTCTGTTTCATGTTAAACTAAAAGGATCTTACTCTTTAACTAAAAGGTCTATCTCTGTAGGGATCCATTCATAATGTTGTCAGACACTTAGAATAATAATCTGAGTCTGTCAGCAGCAACAACACAACTTTTAGTGGACGCTGACTGACTGTGCGCAATTGTTCGTTAACGTTACATTGCAGCTTGTTTCTTGCTTAATCCTGGACCAATTTCAAAGATTGTTGTTCCCATGAGTCACTTAGACACAAAAACATGGACAAAAATAGACTCCATGTTGAGAAATAGTTTGGGAGCTGAGCTTTGAATATTGAGCACAGTCTGTCTGTAGCGTCCATGTTGTGAATGAGAAGTTTTAATAACACTGGCTGTTTTGCTCGAGAAAACAGCCAGTGTTTATCAGAGGAGGGGGAACAGGCGGCTGCTCTCTGGAGTTGATGGATGTAAATGCAAATCAGGAGTGATTAGAAAATAAAAATAACTGCAGAATAGATGGTGATGCATTCATGAATATGACTGCAGTTTAACTCTCCTCTCCATATATTCAGTATGAAGGTCTCTCCACCGTACTATCTACAATCGACTACCTTTAGCCTTGATAGCTGTGTTTTTGGGCCCTTGAAGAAGAATGGATTCATTGATTCCTGCTCACTCTGCTCCACTTGCTCTCTGTTGCATCATGGCACCAATTTTTACTGACTTGTCAGGTACAGACAAGTTGTTTTTGGTTGCTTTTCAGTTAGTTCTGCTCCAGTTATTGTTTTGCAAAGGAGATCGTTATTTATTTCTCGGAGCAGTTTATCTGAGAAAACTCTGAAGTGGATTTATCTCCTGAATACGCCCGAGTTAAACTCTTATTTATTCCATTTCTGGAGGAAAAGCGTGTCTGGATTTAGCTCTTGAGAAGTCGTTCATTTAACTTGGAACAAACGACGCAGCTACTTCACTTGAATGATTTCCAATTGCCAGTAGTAAAGTCCTTTTTTTGAAAGGCACCATCTGTAACCATGGATACCCCTGCTTCTTACACATTTGCAGTGTTAACACTAACCTTAAGGTCCTAAAGCTTCACACGGGGACATCGGTACCGTAGGGATGGACGGATCGATCCTGCGGTTTTCATACTACTCGTTTGGTTTCGATTGCTTAAAGAAAATTACAAAAGTGTGGCCGGGTTGGCTCGGTGGGTAGAGCAGGCGCACATATACTGAGAGGCTTATGCCTCGACGCAGAGGTCCAGGGTTTGAATCTGACCTGTGATGATATCCTGCATGTCTCCTCCCCCCCCCTTCTCACCTAGCAGTCCTGTCAAAGGCGGAAAAATCAGAAAAATAATCTTTAAAAGGGACGTTGTAGAGCGTCCTCTGGTGGACAGACTATGCAACGCCATCACTAACAGGGACGTTGTAGAGCGTCCTCTGGTGGACAGACTATGTAACACCATCACTAACAGGGACGTTGTAGAGCGTCCTCTGGTGGACAGACTATGTAACACCATCACTAACAGGGACGTTGTAGAGCGTCCTCTGGTGGACAGACTATGCAACACCATCACTAACAGGGACGTTGTAGAGCGTCCTCTGGTGGACAGACTATGCAACACCATCACTAACAGGGACGTTGTAGAGCGTCCTCTGGTGGACAGACTATGTAACACCATCACTAACAGGGACGTTGTAGAGCGTCCTCTGGTGGACAGACTATGCAACGCCATCACTAACAGGGACGTTGTAGAGCGTCCTCTGGTGGACAGACTATGCAACGCCATCACTAACAGGGACGTTGTAGAGCGTCCTCTGGTGGACAGACTATGCAACGCCATCACTAACAGGGACGTTGTAGAGCGTCCTCTGGTGGACAGACTATGCAACACCATCACTAACAGGGACGTTGTAGAGCGTCCTCTGGTGGACAGACTATGCAACACCATCACTAACAGGGACGTTGTAGAGCGTCCTCTGGTGGACAGACTATGCAACGCCATCACTAACAGGGACGTTGTAGAGCGTCCTCTGGTGGACAGACTATGCAACGCCATCACTAACAGGGACGTTGTAGAGCGTCCTCTGGTGGACAGACTATGCAACACCATCACTAACAGGGACGTTGTAGAGCGTCCTCTGGTGGACAGACTATGCAACGCCATCACTAACAGGGACGTTGTAGAGCGTCCTCTGGTGGACAGACTATGCAACGCCATCACTAACAGGGACGTTGTAGAGCGTCCTCTGGTGGACAGACTATGCAACACCATCACTAACAGGGACGTTGTAGAGCGTCCTCTGGTGGACAGACTATGCAACGCCATCACTAACAGGGACGTTGTAGAGCGTCCTCTGGTGGACAGACTATGCAACACCATTACTCATAACATGGTTGACCGTCCGTTTTGAATCGGTCGGGCTCTAGTTGGTATTATTCCACTTTTTTTTGTCCAGCTGTGAGCAGCTGCTCTGTTTCCTTTGGTGTGTTGCATTGTGGGGGAAAAAAGTGAGCACATTTACGTTTTCATGCACAGGGAAACCAGGTTACTCTGAGAAAATCAGTGCAAATGTGTTAAAGTCTGCGTATAGAAGCAGTAATCTAGATTTCTTCCCCTGACCTTATTTTGGAAACATGATGAAGACAGTCATGTATTCAGTTACACATATTCAAACAATCAGCTGTGGATTTAAAGAGACTACTTTGATGCATTTCACGTGCAAAGGTGTCTCCGTTTATCCCAAATTTCTGCAGTTTTTGTCATGCTCACACATGTAAAAAGACGATTTAGAAACCCGGTTACTCGTAAACAAGAACTCATGTCACTCAGGGAGGAATCAGCTTTCTCTAATCCTCCACCGTGACGGCTGCAGACTCCAGGTTGTTTTTAACATTAATCTGGTAGCTGAAATGCATGAAAACAGACGACAAACACCCTCACTCAGAAATGAATTAAGTGTAGTATCAACGCTGGCATTTATAAGTATATTTCTGTTTCATTTTCGGGGGTGAACGTGCTGAGATATCCCCAGAAAATGAAACACAAGGAGGACCCCACGATACGAGGGAAATCTCTAAATGCGATTATTTTGACTGATTCCAATATGATTAATGAAATTGAAAGGAACAATCATGTTTGTATCATTATTCTCTTATATTATATATATGGTTAATGTATTTTCATGTATTTTTATTGACGAATGTTCTTATTGTTCTTATTATTATTATTATTATTATTACTGTTATTTTTGTTATCTTTATACCTTGCTAAAACTGATGCTGGAAATTTCAGTTTCCTTGCGGGATTCATCCCAAAAGGATTAATAAAGAGAAGTCTATTAAGTGTTACATTTTTTAATGATTGTAGTGTGATGTGTGCAAAGCGAAGATGTTTCCTTCAGTGTGTCGGACGCAGTGTGGAGGCCCGGGCGTCTCTGCAGACCCACAATGCTTCACACCTGCTTCATACTTGACACATATTTGGACTTTAACAATTATTGCGCCCCTCTGCGATTTGGGTGTTGCACTACTGGGTGACAGTAGCTCAGCCCATAGGGAAGTGGGTTGGGAACCAGAAGGGTCGCCGGTTCAAGTCCCTGTACGGAGAGTGGTAGGGGGGGTAAAATATCGATACACAGGCGCCAATTATGGATATATATGGATATTATATATTATATATGTGGTGGTCAGTTTGTCCCGTTCTGCAGCGATAACATTGAAGATGAACAAACAGAGAAATGTTTCTTTTTAGATGAAACATGTTGATAAGTTTCCTTTTGGGGAAAAATTAGAAGTTGGAAAAAGGTTATAAATTGCAATATATCGCAGAATATTGCGATATGTTTGAAATCGCAATAATATCGTATCGTGACATAAGTATCGTGATGATATCGTATCGTGAGGCGTCTGCTGCCCCCACCTAGCAACAGCAGTATAATGAAGCTACTGCTAAACAGTTGAAATAGTTAGCTGAAAGTAATGAATATATAGTAGGAATACGTACTAACAACAAGTGGGGCGACCCTGTGAAATTGTCGCGTTTGGTTTCTCCACACGCACACGCCTGCACATCGCGTCACCTGTCATACTACCCCCCCCCCCGCCCCCCCGCCCCCCACTACCTGCCTGCTAGCCTCTCATTGAGGCTAACCACAATTGCTCCCGTGTGAAAAGTTTCCAGAAAAGCGTCGGTGATCATTATTGGCGCTCTAAATATTGAGTTGTTGCGTGTTTCTTTGGGCCGTCTGCAGCATCAAATTAGGCTGTGTTTGTCCATAGTATGTTATATTATTATAATAATATTATATAATATTCCAGCAGTGCTAATCTTCTGTTTCTGAAGTTGGAAGAGCTTTGCTAAGTATTAACTCCAGCGTGTTATATGCTGCATTATTGTGCAACTGACACTGAAACAGGAAGCTGTTTCTATTTAAATCTGCACATATTTGATGCTAAGCGTCCTGCTCCTAAGCTTCCAGGCTGCTGAGTTCTTCTCTTCTTATTAACTGTTGCTCAGAGGGATCTTTTGGGCGTTTTCTCAACCGTTTTGTTTCATTTTTTGCTCTGGTGATCTGCTCTGCGCTGCCTGTGTCAGACTCCTACTTTATACTTAAATGTAGTGACGTAAAAGCAAAATAAAAGTACAGTGACAAAGTATCCACAGGTCAGAAAACATTGAGTTCATTTCCCCTTAAAAAGGCCTTTTTAGAAAGTTTTTAAAAGTCCTAAATCTCATTTACAAAACATCTTAAATCTGCTCTCTTTTGAGCAAAAACCTTAGCTTTCTGCTTCTTATCACGGTCCAGGTTGCTTTAATATTATTAATTATATCATGAGAAGTGTTATTTACTGCCTGGAAGAAGCAGACTTATAGTGTGTGTGTGTATATATATATATATATATATATATATATATATTAAATTATGTTCTATATTGTCTTAAAAAAGGTCAAAGTGTAGACTGTTACTGTGTACCTTGCAGACATCCTGCTATTTGTTCTCTAACGGCTCTGCAGGTGACATTAAAGCTACCGTAACTTGTACAGACGCAGTTAAAAGCCATTTAAAGACAACACTGTGTCTTTTTTCTCTGCACTAATTTCCTTTTTGCATGTACATTAGTCAGCGCGGGTCAGCGGTGCTAAAGCTGCACCGTGTAGTACATCAACTCTGCTCAGTAATTGGACATTTAAACGGCTGGAGAAGCTGTTGGTCTGTGATGACGACCCCCCCCCCGCCCAGTCCATCCTGCTGTGCCGGGGTAAAGATCTCAGGGAGCGGTAGTCACATTTGTCCACGTACAGACCGAGGACGAGCTCTTTTCTCCCATCGCTGACTGGGGCTACTACATGTAGCTAGGGCGGCGCCGGATACAATTTATTGGGCTTCGGTGCTTTTCAACATCAGATACTCGAAGCTTCGATGGCGGCAGCAGCGGGTGAAACCAACATTTCAGACCGCACCTGAAGGCATCTTTATTTTTAACCCTCCTGTGTTCCTCGGGTCAAATTTGACCCATTTTCTAAAAGTTTCTATATTAGAAATTTGGGTTTGTCCAAAGAAATAACGTGGATGGGTCAATACAACGCTCTTTAAAAGTAAAATAAATGGTCAGTTCACTACTTTCTTTAAATTGGGATGTTTTATTAAATTTGATAGCATTTGGAATAAAAAGTGGGTAAAAGAACGTTGATAAAAAGTGACAAAAATGATGTAAAAAGCTCAAAAAAACGTTGGTGGGAAAACATAACAAAACGTCAAAAAAGGGGCAGAAGAAAAGTGACAAACATTGGGGAAAAAGGGGGGAAAAACACGGAAAAAAGCATTTTTAATTTGGACAGAGGAAAACCAAAAGTTGTGCATGATTAAGAGAGGATTAACGAGGGTTAAAGGATGCCAAAAAGTCCTGGAAAAGTGTGTGTGTGTGTGTGTGTGTGTGTGTGTGTGTGTGTGTGTGTGTGTGTGTGTGTGTGTGTGTGTGTGTGTGTGTGTGTGTGTGTGTGTGTGTGTGTGTGTGTGTGTGTGTGTGTTCAGGCCAACTAAAGGACTCCCACATATCAGTACCACCGGCTCCGTCTCAGAGGACTATAAATCCGCCCTCTTTTGTCCTCGTGCTCTTGACGCTGCAGCAAATCGTCAACCCCTTCTTCTTTTTTTCTTGTTTTCAGACTCTTTTTAATTATTAGTCGAAGGCACGCTCAGATTTAATTAAGAGCAACATAGCAGAACACCCTGCGATGCCTCTTCCCGCGGGAGGGCGGTGTGTCTGTCTACCAGCTTTACATTTTACTCTGTTCCCACACGCCGTCACATCTGAGGCTTCCTCTTCAAACAGCAGCTGGTTTTGGGGGGTCAGATTAGATTAGATTAGATTATACTTTATTTATCCTTATTACAGCAGCAGCATTTTCTTCTATACAGCAAAAAACACACAAACAAGTAAACACACAAGAAATACAGGCAAACAATAAACAATAATTATAAGGTAGACAGAAAGTAAGCAGAATGGCGTCAAATAAAGGTATTTTAAAGTATATTTTAAGGTATTTTAAAGTGTATTTTAAAGTGCGGCCATGATACAAGAAACAATATTGCCGTGTAAGTGACGTTAAAATTAAATTGAATGTGTAATTGGAGTAATAAAGCAAGAGTCGGTAGCACAATATAAATTATATTAACCTGTGACTATAAATATTGAAAAGTAAGTACTTGTAATAAAATAATATAAATACCGATAATAAATATAAACATTAGAAGGTCGTTCCTGCTTCAAATGAGGCTAAAAATGGCTAAAATGCTAAAAATGGGCCAGAGTCCATTCCTGTTTTCAGGCTTTTTTTGTCTTCCTTCAACGCAGTTGTGATTGTTTCCTGGAGATAGGAAGCTGCGGTAGCTTTAAAGTAGGAATGGGTGATAGGAACGATACGAAATTGGAGAATAGAGCCCGACCGATATATCACCGGGACCATGTTTAATTTTTAACTTTTTTCAGAATTGAGTGTGTGTGTGTGTGTGTGTGTGTGTGTGTGTGTGTGTGTGTGTGTGTGTGTGTGTGTGTGTGTGTGTGTGTGTGTGTGTGTGTGTGTGTGTGTGTGTGTGTGTGTGTGTGTGTGTGTGTGTGTGTGTGTGTGTGTGTGTGTGTGTGTGTGTGTGTGTGTGTCGTTATCGCAAGAGACTGCAATGTATATTGCAATATGGATTTCTATAATATGGGTCGCCCGTCTCTACTTTAAAGGAACAGTTGATATGTGTTTTATTTCAGCGATTAGGTCGTTGCTTTTTCTCACTTCCTGTTTGGGGGATCATCGTTTAATTAGTCTGTATCCACGACGACCCGCGATCGCTCCGGTGCCGGCGGAAATTCAGCCGGATGTCCGTCTCCGTCCTCTGTCTCTGTGTCGGCGCTCTAACCTCCGTCTCCGTCCTCTGTCTCTGTGTTGGTGTTCTAACCTCCGTCTCCGTCCTCTGTCTCTGTGATGGCGCTCTAACCTCCGTCCCCGTCCTCTGTCTCTGTGTCGGCGCTCTAACCTCCGTCTCCGTCCTCTGTCTCTGTGATGGCGTTCTAACCTCCGTCCCCGTCCTCTGTCTCTGTGTCGGTGTTCTAACCTCTGTCCCCGTCCTCTGTCTCTGTGATGGCGCTCTAACCTCCGTCCCCGTCCTCTGTCTCTGTGTCGGTGTTCTAACCTCCGTCCCGTCCTCTGTCTCTGTGATGACGCTCTAACCTCCGTCCCCGTCCTCTGTCTCTGTGATGGCGCTCTAACCTCCGTCCTCTGTCTCTGTGATGACGCTCTAACCTCCGTCCCCGTCCTCTGTCTCTGTGATGGCGCTCTAACCTCCGTCCTCTGTCTCTGTGATGGCGCTCTAACCTCCGTCCTCTGTCTCTGTGATGGCGCTCTAACCTCCGTCCCCGTCCTCTGTCTCTGTGATGACGCTCTAACCTCCGTCCCCGTCCTCTGTCTCTGTGATGACGCTCTAACCTCCGTCCCCGTCCTCTGTCTCTGTGATGGCGCTCTAACCTCCGTCCTCTGTCTCTGTGATGGCGCTCTAACCTCCGTCCCCGTCCTCTGTCTCTGTGATGGCGCTCTAACCTCCGTCCTCTGTCTCTGTGATGGCGCTCTAACCTCCGTCCTCTGTCTCTGTGATGGCGTTCTAACCTCCGTCCCCGTCCTCTGTCTCTGTGATGGCGTTCTAACCTCCGTCCTCTGTCTCTGTGATGGCGTTCTAACCTCCGTCCCCGTCCTCTGTCTCTGTGATGACGCTCTAACCTCCGTCCCCGTCCTCTGTCTCTGTGTTGGTGCTCTAACTTCTGTCCCCGTCCTCTGTCTCTGTGATGGCGCAAAATTGCATAAATATGTCACTTATTCCATCGCAGTTTTTAAGAAAACGTGCCACAAAAAAAAGGATTTTTGCAACAATCACACTAAGACGTCCTTCCAGAAAAATGCTGTTTTTTTGTGCTTGTTGCTGGCAAAAATCCTTGATTATGCGGCATTCTTTCTTAAAAAATGTGATGGCTGCTCTTGTGTGAAGTAAATGCAACGTTTTTCAACTTTCTGCTAAGATATGTGTGTGTATATATGTATATATATATATATATATATATATATATATATATATATATATATATATATATATATATATATATATATACAACGTGGGATTTAGAGAGAGGTGCATCTTAACCTCCTCAACATATTTCCTTTTGACCAGTTGATTGAAAACTATGTGACGATTGAACGTAGATATCTCGTTATGAAGCTGATATAATCCGGGCCTCCCTCCTGGTCCGTGCCCTCCTGCAGCCGTGGATCCGTCTGACGGCTTCCTATTACCGACCAGCAAACAGTGATTTCCAAAGACTCCCAGAAAAGTGCTGATGTAGCTTTGCTGGCAGGCGGAGGGAGCAGAAAGGCTGCGATGAATTAACCCGTGGTGACTGCCGCGCTGCTGTTTCTCCCTCTGAAACACTCTGTTGTTGTACGAACATAGATGACAGTGTGTAATGTAAAGAAGGAGCAGCAATAAATCGCATTTCTCTTTCTCATCATAACTCACTTTCTGCAGGAAATACTCATATCAGGACATAACCCAAACGTTAAGGCCTACAAACCCCCAATATTACATTTATTACTTTAGATTTGCATGTAATTTCTATTTATTGTTATTTTTGAAATAGTTCAATCCGTTGTTTCCTCGTCTTTCATCACATCAGCTGCACCGCTACGTGTTGGGGAACGGCGGCAGGGAGACGAGAAGAATCACAAGACATTACATCACTTCCTCTGGGCCACAACCGCACGCTCTTATTGGCCGTTTGGAGCCGATGCTCCGAGGGAAATAATAACTAACGAGCAAGAGTTTGGTTTGGAAAACTGAGTTGATGGAGTGAAGAATGAAGGACGCAAGTTCGTTAAAATCGATAGAGAACGAGGCACGGTGTCCGCACCTTTTACTGAAACTGCTGATTCATACTGGAAAAGTATTCAAAAAGTATTAAGAAGTATTAAAAGTTCAAATATCGGCTCAGATTATTGATTTATTCTTTGGTCAGATAGTTCCTGATATAAATCCTGTATTTAGATAAAAAACTGTGTTCTCGTTCACCCAAGAAACTATATTCTAGGTGTGTGTGTGTGTGTGTGTGAAATGCTATTTTGTGTCATGACACTACAATGTATTATTCAGTAAGATTTAGAAAATCTGACTTTATTTCACACTTTCTACAACGGGAGAATTTGTCTTTACTTTTAATACTTTAACTACATTTTCCTGATGATACTTAAACACTTTTACTGAAGTTACCTTTTCACTGCAGTACTCTCACTTGTAAGAGCATTCTGACAGTTTGGTAGTAGTACTTTTACTTAAATAAAGGATCTGAATACTTCTTCCACAGCTGTTGTCTTCAGGGAATGAAAGAGTTGTAGATCTCGGATTATCCTTCTCAAAACGCCGTGAAAATCGCTGTAATTATTGTAAAATTGCCTCCCTGCATCATGCACGCAGCCTCTTCTTTAGTTTGAAGGTGTGTGTAGAGAAAGTGTTGCTGCAGCGGCTGAGTTGTGTGTGTGTTGTGTTTGTGAGCGTTATCTCTGCCTTTGTGGGGACGGTATTCTTCAGCACGGCCGTATCATTGCTCAATTACACGCAGACCGGAAGTTAATGGGTGCGGATTCATTGACATTAGTGTGTTTTCACTGACAGTGGACGCACGCACACACGCACGCTGGCACGCACACACACTGGCATGCACGCACACACGCATGCTGGCACGCACACTGGCATGCACGCACACTGGCATGCACGCACACACGCATGCTGGCACTCACGCACGCAGTCACGCACGCACTCACACTAGCATGCGCGCACACACACTGGCACACACGCATGCATCCTAGCACACACACTGGCACACATGCACGCATGCATGCTGGCACGCACGCACGCACGCACGCATGCATGCTGGCACATACACTGGAACGCACAATGGCACGTACACCACACACACATACTTTTAAAGGTGGAAATTTCTGGGATCCCAATTTGAGTATCTCCAGTTGTTGTGCGTGTGTGTGTGTGTGTGTGTGTGTGTGTGTCTCCTGATTTAACTTCACTACCAAGACTTAAAACTTACGATAATAACAAACACACGAGGGTATGCAAAAAAATTGATTCACATGTTGATTCAAGCTCTTCCAATTCAAAATCAATTCATAGAATTCCAAAAATCAATTCATAGAATTCCAAAAATCAATTCATAGAATTCCAAAAATCAATTCATAGAATTCCAAAAATCAATTCATATTTTTCATACATTTTTTGTTTATTTTTGTTGTTTTTGTTTTGTAATGCCATTTATACCATCACATGGGAAAAGTAACTATGTACATACTTTTTTTTTTTTTATTGAGAATTGATTTTGAATCAAATCGTGACTTTTTCTGAATCATGCACGCCAACAAACATGATGATGATTTTCTAGAACATCAAGACGAGAAAAAGACGGACTTGGACTGAGTTTTATGACCTTACGCCCAACGATGGCAACGACGGGAGCTCCCCGACTATAGCAAGACTCTCAGGATATCATTCAGATATCGGGCAGTGGTCTGCAGCAGTGGAATCGCTCCATCATATAATATATAATATAATATTCCATTGAATAATTATCCCGGGTTGTTTCAACGCAGATTCTTCATTCTAACCCCAACCGGTCGTCAGACACCGCCTACCAAGAGCCTGGGTCTGGGTCTGGGTCTGGGTCTGGGTCTGTCCCAGGTTTCTGCCTAAAAGGAAGTTTTTCCTCACCACTGTCCCACTGTGGCTTGCTCTGGAGGAAACTACTAGAACTGTTGGGTCCTTGTAAATTCTGGAGTGTGGTCTAGACCTACTCTATCTGGTCTAGACCTACTCTATCTGGTCTAGACCTACTCTATCTGGTCTAGACCTACTCTATCTGTAAAGTGTCTTGAGATAACGTTTGTTATGAATTGATACTATAAATAAAATTGAAATTGAATTGAATTGAATTGAATTGAATTGAATTGAACAGGCAGTGGAGGGCAGTTAATCAGCCGGTTGTGAATGGCAGCAGTCTGCGTCGTAGTGATGAGCTGCGGGGGCCAAAGCTCAACTCATTTGTTTCTTCTCTCCGTGAAGCTTCAGTCGTCCTCATTCACAGCCTCGCCCTTAATGAACTTCCTCACATTCTCTCACCGCCGTATCGTAGCAACACCTTTTATCACCGGCCAGTCACCTGGGCCTTAGTTTTTAGCTGTGTGTGTGTGTGTGTGTGTTCTGTGTGTGTGCGTCTGTTCTGTGTGTGTGTGTGTGTAGCTGTGTGTGTGCGTGTGTGCATCTGTTCTGTGTGCGTGCGTGTTGCTGTGTGTGTGTGTGCGTCTGTTCTGTATGCTTGCGTGTATGCTTGCGTGTGTGTGTGTGTGTGTGTGTGTGCGTGCAAGTGTGCGTCTGTTCTGTGCGTGCGTGTGTGTCTGTTCTGTGTGTGTGTGTGTGTCTGTTCTGTGTGTGTGTGTGTGTCTGTTCTGTGTGCGTCTGTTCTGTGTGTGTGCGTGTAGCTGTGTGTGTGCATGTGTGCATCTGTTCTGTGTGTGTGCGTGTTGCTGTGTGTGTGTGTGCGTCTGTTCTGTATGCTTGCGTGTGTGCGTGTTGCTGTGTGTGTGTGCATGTGTGCGTCTGTTCTGTGTGTGTGTGTGTGTGTCTGTTCTGTGTGTATGTGTGTGTGTGTCCTGTGTGTGCGTGTGTCTGTTCTGTGTGCATGTGTGTTTGCGCATGTGTGTGTGCGTCTATGTACAAGAATATAAGCACAGTCAGATTTTCAGAATAAAAGCATTCATAGATTTTTATTTGATGGTTTGGAAAAGTTTTTTTTTGTTTTGTGTGTACAACTGTGTACATATGTTTCTGTTTTACTCGAAGTACCTCAACATCTGGACTTAAGTACCCTACAGTACTTGACTAAATGTATTACTTACATTCCACTGCTGAACATCGTGTACCCACGTTGTGACACGAGCAAATTTCTTGACACGGAAGCGACTCGTGGACGAGGTTTCTTCTTCTGCATAACGAATTACTGTCAGTCAGCTGTGCTTTCTTATTCCACAAACCTCTGCCACCTATGACGCTGTCTAGGCCTGTTCTACCCTCTGCCCTTCCCACTGTTATATTTGGTTCCAGCTCTACCAAACAGGAAGTGAGGCCTTGGGATTGTGGGAAGAGAAGCGTGCGCCCCCGCACACATCTGATTGAATTACCCCGCAGACTGACAGGATGATGGGCCGTAGCAGCCTGCTGCTCCCATAACCCACTTCACCTCCGTCTGTCACACGGAGAGAGAGGGAGCCCTAGCTCCAGTGTCAGCAGGGTTTCCCTACCAGACCCGGGTGCAGCAGCTGAGCCGTTTTTGGCAGCACCTAATGTCTACCGTAGACTGGTAGACCTTGAACACACCATCTCACATCTAAAGACAATCATCCAATCCAACTTCATTTGTTAAGCGCTTTAGAAAACAACCTGTGTGCTGTACCTCAAAAAAGAGTATTTCCCCCAGTATTTCCTCTCTGTCTGCACACATGGGGGGGGCAACGAAGACAGATGGACGTGGACGGACGAGGAGACGAGAGACTTTCTGAATTTAATTTATCAGGAACTCGTGAAGGAAATGGCCGACAAAGGTTAGGACAAGCCGTGGGACGTCCTGGGAGACAATGGAAGACGCTCAGACAGAGAGACATGTCTCAAAAAAGAGTCTCGCAGCGATGCCGGGGGGGCAATAAAAGATATGTTGTAAAAGACAAGTTGCATCTGCGTCGCACAACATTCAACAACAACAAAATGGCTCCCGTCTCCCATCACATGATGAATATGGGACGAGTGGTGATAGAGATCATGTTCCAGCTGATAGAGACATATCGAGATATAATAAGAAAACAACAACGCTACCAACACATCGCTATGACGATGCAGATGCAACTTGTCTTTTATTGCCCCCGGCACCGCTGCAAGACTCATTTTTTTGAGACATGTCTCTCTGTCTGAGCGTCTTCCATTGTCTCCCAGGACGTCCCACGGCTTGTCCTAACCTTTGTCGGCCATTTCCTTCACGAGTTCCTGATGAATTAAATCCAGAAAGTCTCTCGTCTCCTCGTCCGTCCACGTCCATCTGTCTTCGTTGCCCCCATGTGTGCAGACAGAGAGGAAATACTGGGGGACATGAACTACAACTTCTTCTTCTGCGTTTTGTGGCGGGTTGCAACCATAAAATGACCTAAAACTTCATCTCAATTCATTATTTATTCAGTAAATAATGTTTCCATCAGCGTTTATCACATAAACCCAATATCATCGAGAGATTTTACTGTCTCCATTAAGCATTTTTCATTCATTATCACTTAATTCAGATAAAAACGTGTGGATGGAAACAGAGCTATTGTTGTCTCTGAGAGTCAACAGCTCAAACTGCAGAAGTCTGGAGAAGAAAGTGAGTCCCCCATCGTGTCCTGCTGTTGTATTAACCGGGCTCCTCTTTAATCTTTTATTTATCCTCTGAACTAAACAGGTCATCCCGAATAACGAGCGGCAGCGCTGGAGTCTAGGCAGAGTTTGCTAGGAAAGAAAAGATGGCCGACAGGAGTCGTTGCTGTTTTGGCTGCCAGGCGGATCACATCACTGCCGGGATTAGTCGATTAGGGATCAGACAACTCTGCTGACCCACAATCCCTCTCTTCTCCCACGCGGATCTCTTTAAGCTGAAAATGATCCATCACGATTTGACGGTGCACAGACATATAAAGAGGAAACAAACCATTAGGAGAGAGGAGAAGTCTGGCGTTGGCTGTAATTAAACCACAACTTATTAACCCTTGTGTTGTCCTCCCGGGTCAAAAAGGGACACAAATTTGACATTTTTGTCCCTTTTTCAGACTTTTTTTAGTTTTCTATAGCACCACCTTACTAGTTTTACTACTTTTTGGAATTCATGGTCAATAACCTTCATTTAGAACAAATATGATGATAACTTGGATGTTTTCTGGTTCCTGTTGCTAATTTCTGTTACTCTGGCACCAACATACTTTTAGGCCACCCCCCCCTCTGAGTCAATTAGTCAACTAATCTGTCTTTATGGTTTCAGAAAAGATTTCTAAGGAGGTCGACCTTTCTGTTAAAACATAAAAACATCCGCAAAATTGCGTTCGCTGAACCCACCAGACTCCATGTAAATAAACAGTCATTTTATTTTATTTAGCATTGTAAAACACACTTCATTCAAAGTTGACAGAAACAAAATAAACTTTAAAAAGCCGTTTTGGGTCGTCTTTCTACTTTTCCATCCATCAAAACTGAAGTTTTTGTTGACATAAACACATATTTTACCGATTCACATGTGAACATACGTTGGCTCTATACACACTAAAAGTAGTGTTTTTTTAAATGGAGTCTGGTGGGTTTAACGCCAGCAACTTCAGAGCTGAATGAAACATCCAAGAAACTTATGATCTCGATTTAACACAAGATTTAAAGTGCTGCTTTTGCTGGATTATTTTGTAGAGAAACACAGCTTTTACAGATCTGCCGATTAAATCAACTAATCGATTTATCGACAAAATCATACCAGTGTTTCTTAAGAATTTCTGCTGCATGATACGAGGAAAATATGATATACCGTATTCTGCTAATCGCGATAGCGATTTAACCCTCCTGTTGTCCTCGGGTCAAATCTGACCCCTTTAAAAATGTCTATATCTGAAATATGAGTTTCTTTTTAACCAAATTACCATAAAAATGGATTCCTTCCAACGCTCTTTGCAAATACAACAGATCACTTTCATTCCTGACGAAACTCATCTGTACGTTGACTGTTAGTCAGAATATTCATAAGTTCTGCTTTTTTAACTCAAATATTAGGTATTATTCTATATAAATGAGGGGTATTGACCATGAATTCCAAAAAGTAGTGTAAAACTAGTAAGGTGGTGTTGGTGAAAAGTCTGAAAAAAGGATAAAAAATATCAAATTATTGTCCGTTTTTGACCCCGGAGGACAACACGAGGGTTACCCCCTCCCCCCGATATATTGTGCAGCCCTACTTCGTCGAGGGCACTTAAAGTTTCTTTGGGTTCAGGTTCTCTGCTGAGGGTATGGAAGCACAGAGCTGGATGTTTTCACATGTAGAGGAGCAGCATGTGTCATGGCAGGTCTTTGTCTTTGGAGAAGAGAGAGGAATGTTATTGTCTTTTCCACAGCAGCTGGTTCTCTCTCAGCTCCTGCTGTCCAGGCCTCATTCACTGCTCGCTGATTGGGTTTTTGTTGCCTCTTGTGTGTGTGTGTGTGTGTCTGTGTGTGTCTGTCTGTGTGTGTGTGTGTGCAGTGTGTGTGGCGTGTGCAGTGTGTTTGTGCACTGTGTCTGTGTGTGTGTGTGTGTGTGTGCGCAGTGTGTGTGTGTGCATTGTGTGTGTGGACAGTGTGTGTGCAGTGTGTGTGTCTGTATGTGTGTGCGTGTGCAGTGTGTTTTTGCACAGCGAGTGTGTGTCTGTGTGTGTGTCTACATGTGTGTATGTGTCTTCTGTGTGTGCGTGTGCAGTGTTTGTGCACTGTGTGTGTGTGAGAGTGCACTGAGTGTGTGTGTGTGTGTGTGTGTGTGTGTGAGAGTGCACTGAGTGTGTGTGTGTGTGTGTGTGTGTGTGTGTGTGTGTGTGTGTGTGTGTGTGTGAGAGTGTGAGGAAGTGGTTCCTTCATTAAGGCTTCTATAGGAACAAACAATAGACTCACTCAGACATCGTCAGAAAGAGGTCAATTATGGAAAAGGACTAACAAAGAGCCAAAAACCCCAAAATCTGTGTGATTGGTCTTTGTTATGGAAACCTCCGGCTGGAAGAGATTGGACTCCTGCTGGCGGCATCAGGCCCTGATTGTACATCTTGACATCTATGAAAATGTACACAATAAAATTAAGAACATTGAGCACTGCGATCCGGGTCAGAACACATTTAAAACCATAAAATAGTGTTTTCTTTATTTAAATCAGCACATTGTGAGGGCGGGGCCTTCTTAGCCTGCTTTCATTCATATCCTCCTCCTTCTAGGCCGCGCGTGGCCTCCCACAATGCTCTGCTTTTTTACCTATGCATTATTGAGTCTCCTAGTGGCATCCTTAAAATAAAAAGGGGGACGAAGCCTCGCTTTGAGAAGAAGTAGGACTCAATTCAACAAGCATGGCTTCAAAGGCCCGTTTGAAAAATTGATCAGGTGTTGTTGTAGCGTAGATCTCAGGCGGAGGCTTTTCTTATCAGGTTAACGACACAAAACACAACCACGAAGAGAAAATACTTAATTATCTTTGTGCAAGTGAAAGGGAAAATCTGCAGAGGATTGCTCCGCTGGAAGTCTCCGGCTATGGGATGTTAACAAACATAAATATTGAGTGTATATTCGTCAACTCGGCCCAGTTTTGTTTTCCAGGTGTCTTTTATTGAAATAACAACAAAGGAGAATCTGAGAATAAGGAGCCAAAACTGGACTCAGGAGGATAAATTTGTGTGATTAGATGAATCAGACGAAAGACAACAAACGAAGGAAGAGTAGAAAAATATCTAATTGTTTAATCTGTGGCAGCAAATAACAGACGAATGGATAACTGAAGTTATCATGTAGAAGTACATAAACCACGGTGGAAATGTTGAAGGTAACAATGATCCTAATACTGTATCTGAAGTCTCTTTATATAGACCTTAGTGGTCCCTAATACTGTATCTGAAGTCTCTTCATATAGACCTTAGTGGTCCCTAATACTGTATCTGAAGTCTCTTTATATAGACCTTAGTGGTCCCTAATACTGTATCTGAAGTCTCTTTATATAGACCTTAGTGGTCCCTAATACTGTATCTGAAGTCTCTTTATATAGACCTTAGTGGTCCCTAATACTGTATCTGAAGTCTCTTTATATAGACCTTAGTGGTCCCCTAATACTGTATCTGAAGTCTCTTTTATATAGACCTTAGTGGTCCCTAATACTGTATCTGAAGTCTCTTTATATAGACCTTAGTGGTCCCTAATACTGTATCTGAAGTCTCTTCATATAGACCTTAGTGGTCCCTAATACTGTATCTGAAGTCTCTTTATATAGACCTTAGTGGTCCCTAATACTGTATCTGAAGTCTCTTTATATAGACCTTAGTGGTCCCTAATACTGTATCTGAAGTCTCTTTATATAGACCTTAGTGGTCCCTAATACTGTATCTGAAGTCTCTTTATATAGACCTTAGTGGTCCCTAATACTGTATCTGAAGTCTCTTTATATAGACCTTAGTGGTCCCTAATACTGTATCTGAAGTCTCTTTATATAGACCTTAGTGGTCCCTAATACTGTATCTGAAGTCTCTTTATATAGACCTTAGTGGCCCCTAATACTGTATCTGAAGTCTCTTTATATAGACCTTAGTGGTCCCCTAATACTGTATCTAAAGTCTCTTTATATAGACCTTAGTGGGCCCTGTTAGTAATGGTGTTGCATAGTCTGTCTACCAGAGGACGCTCTACAACGTCCCCGTTTTTTTGTTATTGTGTTTTTATTTAAAGGACTTTAAGTTTCATATGTTAAGTTTGTATTTTTCTACATTTTATTTATCAGAACTTTAATATATTTTGATGTTCTGTTGTGACAATAAAACTAATTATTATCATATTATCTTGGTGAGAACTCATAAATAACTAATGTTAGCGACATCTGGTCATGTTTTGTTACGTGTTTCTGGATTTTAAAAAAATATATCGGCTGATATGTCGGAATATCGGATTTTTAAATAACCAAATATTTGTGTCGGTATCGGCCTTAAAGCCTTTATTGGCTGGGCGATTTGTCTCCGGGGGGGACCTAAGTGCGCTGTGTCTCTATTCCCGGCCCTGCAGGTATCAGTGGCCCTTCAGATTTTAGAGTCGAGCGTCTCAAATGTCTCCGGAGTGTCCCGCTGTCGTGGTCCGCAGCGGCCGTGTGGCGGCAACGCCTCCTCCAGATCCTGGTCCCTGCAGAAGGTCACGGAGGTCGTACATCCCATTACATCACCCGGGCGATAATAAAGAGCGCACTAAACGTCACGTGGTGCATCAGCAATAAATAACCCAGAGACTCGCTGCAGGAAGCTGTGTTTCTGTCTCTGTTTTCATATTTTAACGGGAGGATTCTACTTTTAATACTTTAACTACATTTTCCTGATGATACTTACATACTTTTATTTTTACAGTGTGGTATAAGTACTTCTGCTCAAGTAAAGCATCTGAATACTTCTTCCCAATAACTAACTATCAGTGCAGGAATGAGTGCATGTTGGAGATGCTCATCTTTGCAGCTCGGGCGGGGAAGCTGTTGTGAAGTTGTTTTGTCCCATGATGCAACAGAGGAAGAGGGGGAGGAGGGTGGGAGTGGTACAGAGGAAGAAGATGAATGATGCAGACGTTTGGAGTGATTGGTGAAGTTGTCTCAGGAAGGAAGTTGCCCCCTCCACATCCAGTATCAAATGAACCTAACTGTTACACTACAGTACTGTGAGCTACTTAAATCAGCTGATACGTGGTTACAGCTCAGTAACTCTTACCAGAGTATCTCCGTGTGTACTTCTACCACAACAATCCCGCCAATCAGTCCCAAAACGTGTATTATGGTTTCAGCGTACCCTTTGAGGGACATGGACATAATTTTAGTATCTGCAATTATATCATAATTATTCTGTTCACTTGTATTATTATGTCTGATGTACTTACTCCTTGTTGTTGTTGTTGTTGTTGTTATTATGTGTGTATATGTTTGTTCTTATGCTTTGGCAACACAGTCTGTTGTGTCATGCCAATAAAGCAAATTGAAATTGAACATAGAGAGGGGGAGGGGGGGGGGGGTGTTATTTATACACAACAGAGGATATATAAGAAAGTGTGTGTGTGTGTGTGTGTGTGTGTGTGTGTGTGTGTGTGTGTGTGTGTGTGTGTGTGTGTGTGTGTGTGTGTGTGTGTGTGTGTGTTTGTGTGTGTATATATTATATAAAAAGAGAGATGTGGGTGTATAGAGAGAGGGAGAGTGAGGTGTATATTTATACACAACAAAGGATATGTGTGTGTGTGTGTGTGTGTGTGTGTGTGTGTGTGTGTGTGTGTGTGTAAAGAGAGAGAGATGTGTGTGTATAGATAGAGGGAGATCTCACAACAAATTTATAAAACAACAAAGGATATATATGAGAGAGAGGTATGTGTGTGTGTGTGTGTGTGTATGTATATGTATATATATATATATATATATATATATATATATATATATATATATATATATAAAGAGAGAGAGATATATAAAGAGAGAGAGATATGTGTGTGTGTGTGTATAGAGAGAGAGAGAGGTAGATGTGTATATTTATACACAACAAATAGATAGATGTGTGTATATACGCTATATTAAGAAAGAGAGTGAGAGGTGTGTGTATATAAATTTAGATAGAGAGGGGGAGAGGTGTGTGTATATATATATATATATATATATATATATATATATATATATATATATATACTGTTACAGCACGTTACAGGGACATACGCATACAGAAAATACAATTAATAAAAAATAAGATAACAAAAGATGAAAATGCCAGAGCAACAGCTACTATTACAACAACTTCTCTTTAAGAGAAACAGGAAGTTTTCCCTGTAAAGTGCACGTCCCCGTCACATCCAGCGGTTTGGTGGACGGAGGGATATTGGCGTTGTCGTGGGGACGGAGCCTGTGTTAAGCTGTAATGAGCTGTCAGGTCTACGCCTCTGTGCGTCTAATCCTGCCATCCCTCTCACATCTGATCGTAGCATAGCCCAAGGCATCGCTGCTTCAATACTGATAATGCCCTTTCTAGTTTTTGCCGAATATAATCTTCAGAAATCCCCTTAATGGAAGCGGAGTGACACACACATTGCCTCCAAATCGGCCGAGTAAAGACTTAATACGCAGCGGAGAGTCTACATGTTGCAGGCTATGCTCTACTGTGGATACATCGAGGGTTTCTGCCACCATCAATATGATTTAATACTCTCCCAGGGCTTCAATTAACATCCTGATATTATTACTTACATATATCGGTTTGGGAAAAATTAATAAAGCTTTATCTGTGCGGTGTTTGAAAATAATTAGTATCGCCTCAAGCTTATTTAAATATAAAATGAAATGTAAATGCTTGTTGTGATACTACCGTGAACTCGCAGTACATTTTCTATTCATACAGTTTCCCCTCCTCAGGTGGTGTGTTATGTAATTGGCTCTTTATTGCCAGATATGTTAAGGATCATCGAGTGCGGCAGGAAATGAGTTAGCAGCTTTTACGCCCTACCGGTTCCCTCGTCTCAGACTCACTGGGTTTCTGGTCTGACGTCTGAAATAAGGTCTGTGGTTAAAGGGGTACTCTGCCGATTTTTTAATCCAGCTCTGTGTCATCTTTGTGTGGGGAGTGTGTGCAGATGAACAGTGTTTGGCTTTGTTAGGTGGCGCCAGTAGATGGAGTTTGAAGCGGCCGAGGTTCGGCGAGATCCACCGGATGACCGCAAGCGACGTAGTCCGCGTCAACCGGCCAAACCCCGGCAGTTTATCTGTTAAGGCCCTGAGACACCAACCCCATAATCTGGCAAGGTCGGTGTGGTCCGTGCCGTCGTCCGTCGGGGGGGGGCCGCCGGCCTTCATTTTGGCTGACCTAACATGCTTGGTCGGAAGGCGGGCGCTGCCAGCAGTCTGACTCAAATGACCAATCGGATTGGTGGAGAGCTGACCCGGAAACGAGGAGCAAGCTGAGAGTCAAAATTAGATGAAAATCTTTCAAACTGACCTCTCAGCAGCTGTGTGTGTGTGTGTGTGTGTGTGTGTGTGTGTGTGTGTGTGTGTGTGTGTGTGTGTGTTGACGACAGATTCAGCAGCTGTGTGTGTATGTGTGTGTTTGTGTGTGTGTGTGTATGTGTGTGTGTGTTGACAACAGATTCAGCAGCTGTGTGTGTGTGTGTGTGTGTGTGTGTGTGTTGAATACAGATTCAGCAGCTGCTCGGCCGATTTCTCCTTAAAATGTTTCCAGAAATGGGGGAATTCTCTGGGTTGGCAAAGCAGAGGTAACCTTGCCCCTTATGACCTCATAAGGGGAAGATTCCAGATTGGCCCATCTGAGCTTTCATTTTGTCAAAGGCAGAGCAGGATACCCAGGGCTCAGTCTACACCTATCACCATTTCTAGCCACTGGGG
>JABXJD010000096.1:1667500-1675000 GCA_013375575.1 Percina caprodes | reverse complement strand
TGACGTGAAACTCTGCTGCGTTTCATTTAAAGTTGATATAAATTCGGTTTTTTTTGCATCTTAAGACATATTTCCTTGTTGAAATCAGACTTCAGCCCCATGAAACACTTTGTAAGAATCACATTAGAACAAAATTAGGATGAAAATATCATTGAACTGCTGTCCAACTGCTTCAACGAGTCAAATTGAGGACCCAGCGTGACAGAAACCAAAAACCAATCATCTGTTTCGTGATGAGGAGTGACTGCAGGGTCGACGGAGGCATTTGCCTGAATAGCGATCTTTTCTAACATACTGCTGGTTTTGTGGTGTTGGTTCTTTAAATCTGATGCCTGCAGTGCGACATAGAAGCAACAATTGAGCATCAAATATCCCTTTTCAGTGCGTCTGGGCCTTCAGTGTCCACCGCGAACTATAGTAGCTGCGTGCAAGTCGTGCATTTCATGTCCTTAGGAACTCAGAAGCTGGAGCTGGGATGACGTCTCACCCGAGATGAATGCGTTCCATTTAAAGGTGCACACTGTAAAAAACACATCTCCTCACTATCTGCTAGCTGCCTGTCCCCTGAACACACTGTAAAAAACACCTCCTCACTATCTGCTAGCTGCCTGTCCCCAGAACACACTGTAAAAAACATCTCCTCACTATCTGCTAGCTGCCTGTCCCCTGAACACACTTTAAAAAACATCTCCTCACTATCTGCTAGCTGCCTGTCCCCAGAACACACTGTAAAAAACATCTCCTCACTATCTGCTAGCTGCCTGTCCCCTGAACACACTGTAAAAAACATCTCCTCACTATCTGCTAGCTGCCTGTCCCCAGAACACACTGTAAAAAACATCTCCTCACTATCTGCTAGCTGCCTGTCCCCAGAACACATTGTAAAAAACATCTCACTATCTGCTAGCTGCCTGTCCCCTGAACACACTGTAAAAAACATCTCCTCACTATCTGCTAGCTGCCTGTCCCCAGAACACATTGTAAAAAACATCTCACTATCTGCTAGCTGCCTGTCCCCTGAACACACTGTAAAAAACATCTCCTCACTATCTGCTAGCTGCCTGTCCCCTGAACACATTGTAAAAAACATCTCACTATCTGCTAGCTGCCTGTCCCCTGAACACACTGTAAAAAACACCTCCTCACTATCTGCTAGCTGCCTGTCCCCTGAACACACTGTAAAAAACATCTCCTCACTATCTGCTAGCTGCCTGTCCCCTGAACACACGGTAAAAAACATCTCCTCACTATCTGCTAGCTGCCTGTCCCCAGAACACACTGTAAAAAACATCTCCTCACTATCTGCTAGCTGCCTGTCCCCAGAACACACTGTAAAAAACATCTCCTCACTATCTGCTAGCTGCCTGTCCCCTGAACACACGGTAAAAAACACCTCCTCACTATCTGCTAGCTGCCTGTCCCCTGAACACACGGTAAAAAACATCTCCTCACTATCTGCTAGCTGCCTGTCCCCAGAACACACTGTAAAAAACATCTCCTCACTATCTGCTAGCTGCCTGTCCCCAGAACACACTGTAAAAAACATCTCCTCACTATCTGCTAGCTGCCTGTCCCCTGAACACACGGTAAAAAACACCTCCTCACTATCTGCTAGCTGCCTGTCCCCTGAACACACGGTAAAAAACATCTCCTCACTATCTGCTAGCTGCCTGTCCCCAGAACACACGGTAAAAAACATCTCCTCACTATCTGCTAGCTGCCTGTCCCCTGAACACACTGTAAAAAACATCTCCTCACTATCTGCTAGCTGCCTGTCCCCTGAACACACTGTAAAAAACATCTCCTCTCTATCTGCTAGCTGCCTGTCCCCTGAACACACGGTAAAAAACACCTCCTCACTATCTGCTAGCTGCCTGTCCCCTGAACACACTGTAAAAACATCTCCTCTCTATCTGCTAGCTGCCTGTCCCCTGAACACACGGTAAAAAACACCTCCTCACTATCTGCTAGCTGCCTGTCCCCAGAACACACGGTAAAAAACATCTCCTCACTATCTGCTAGCTGCCTGTCCCCTGAACACACTGTAAAAAACATCTCCTCACTATCTGCTAGCTGCCTGTCCCCTGAACACACTGTAAAAAACATCTCCTCACTATCTGCTAGCTGCCTGTCCCCTGAACACACGGTAAAAAACATCTCCTCACTATCTGCTAGCTGCCTGTCCCCTGAACACACGGTAAAAAACATCTCCTCACTATCTGCTAGCTGCCTGTCCCCTGAACACACGGTAAAAAACATCTCCTCACTATCTGCTAGCTGCCTGTCCCCTGAACACACGGTAAAAAACATCTCCTCACTATCTGCTAGCTGCCTGTCCCCTGAACACACTGTAAAAAACATCTCCTCACTATCTGCTAGCTGCCTGTCCCCTGAACACACGGTAAAAAACATCTCCTCACTATCTGCTAGCTGCCTGTCCCCTGAACACACTGTAAAAAACATCTCCTCTCTATCTGCTAGCTGCCTGTCCCCAGAACACACTGTAAAAAACATCTCCTCACTATCTGCTAGCTGCCTGTCCCTGAACACACTGTAAAAACATCTCCTCACTATCTGCTAGCTGCCTGTCCCCTGAACACACTGTAAAAACATCTCCTCACTATCTGCTAGCTGCCTGTCCCCAGAACACACTGTAAAAAACATCTCCTCACTATCTGCTAGCTGCCTGTCCCCTGAACACACGGTAAAAAACATCTCCTCACTATCTGCTAGCTGCCTGTCCCCTGAACACACTGTAAAAACATCTCCTCACTATCTGCTAGCTGCCTGTCCCCTGAACACACGGTAAAAAACATCTCCTCACTATCTGCTAGCTGCCTGTCCCCTGAACACACTGTAAAAAACATCTCCTCTCTATCTGCTAGCTGCCTGTCCCCTGAACACACTGTAAAAAACATCTCCTCACTATCTGCTAGCTGCCTGTCCCCTGAACACACTGTAAAAAACATCTCCTCACTATCTGCTAGCTGCCTGTCCCCAGAACACACTGTAAAAACATCTCCTCACTATCTGCTAGCTGCCTGTCCCCTGAACACACTGTAAAAAACATCTCCTCACTATCTGCTAGCTGCCTGTCCCCAGAACACACTGTAAAAAACATCTCACTATCTGCTAGCTGCCTGTCCCCTGAACACACTGTAAAAAACATCTCCTCACTATCTGCTAGCTGCCTGTCCCCTGAACACACTGTAAAAACATCTCACTATCTGCTAGCTGCCTGTCCCCAGAACACACTGTAAAAAACATCTCCTCACTATCTGCTAGCTGCCTGTCCCCTGAACACACTGTAAAAAACATCTCCTCACTATCTGCTAGCTGCCTGTCCCCTGAACACACTGTAAAAAACATCTCCTCACTATCTGCTAGCTGCCTGTCCCCTGAACACACTGTAAAAAACATCTCACTATCTGCTAGCTGCCTGTCCCCAGAACACACTGTAAAAAACATCTCCTCACTATCTGCTAGCTGCCTGTCCCCTGAACACACTGTAAAAAACTGACTTACTTGCGGGTAAGGGACGGGATGATGAGGAGGGAGGGGCGAGCTAGTCTAGTTTGAAAATACTTCCAATGTCAACAAGAAGAATGTGGTATTTTAGCCTGAGTTGGGATTTGAACCTGCAACCCTCTGGCTCCCAACCCAACGCCCTACAGACTGAGCTACTGCAATCGACAGGACAGGATGGTGTGTACGACTGATTTAGTAAGACATCAATAAGAAGTGCTGATGAAGTGGATCTCACTACAGCTTATACTGCTGCTGGTGCTCTGGGCAGACATGTTGGATTTTGATTGAGGTTGCTCGAAGGCGGTCCGAGTTCTGGGCTCGGAAATCAGAGTTCAGGGGGCGCGTTTCAAACTTTAACCTCGGAACTACCGAGGAAAAGAAAGGAAGGCACTATAACGCCGGGGAAACAAAGTTCTCCCCAGTTTTGGGTCACATTACTAAATGCTCGATAATCGGTCCACTTTAACCCTCGTGTTGTCCTCGGGTCACATATGACCCGTTTTTTAATTTTTAATATCAGGAACTTGGCTTTCTTTCAACCAAATTGCCTAAAAATAACATGGGTGCCATACAATGTTCTTCAGGTAAAATGAATGCTAACTTTCACCGAATTTTGGTTGTATGGCCTTTTAAAAAAGTGACCAAAACCTCTGAAGAAATGACAAAAAAGAGACAAAAAGCGTAAAAAAACCACGAGAAATTAATTTTTTTTCTATCTAAGGTTTATTGGCTATGAGTTAAAAAAAAGCGTAGAAAATTAAACAGCAAAAACATCGGAAAAAGCGCCAAAAGATGTCAGATCCGAGGCTTTAGTCTGAGACCAAAGCCTAAAGAAGACTTCTATATTCGCAGATTCATCCTCGATCCTTTTGAGCCACGTTTGTAAGAGCAGAGCTCTCGTCTCCTTCTGACGAATGGGGACATTTCTTGAGGTTTGTGTCCCGTCAAATGGCCGTTAAAGGATGACCTTGAGAGGAAGGTGGCCCTGCGTCCGCTCTGGAAGAATGAAGTCCTGAATAACAAGTGTTTTAGGTGGATTCGTCTCCGTGACGGAGGGTTTCTAACCCTGATGATTGGCATCTGCTCCCGGAGCGACGGAGCGGGAGGACGACAAACTATTGTGCCGTTAAAACCACAAACTGGTTATCAACATCATCTGCGGGTGCGCTGGGGATGGCGATGGCGATGGCTGGAGTTCGGGGTTTTAATTCAGCCCTGGGTATGTGGGGGCGGTGGGGGGGTGGGGTGTCCTTGTGATGCCAGTCAGGCGCTAACAAAGAGTGCCGCATAACAAATGGGACTTTAATTTGTTTTTCCTGGACAAGGTCGCCGTGAGTGATGGCTGAAAGGCAGCGGCGGGGTGTTAGCGTTGGAGTGGCGGCACGACAAACGCTTCAATTTATGCGATTAACGTGTTTGTGGTGGCTGAAAAATGCAAAATCTACAAGGTACTTGTGTTCGGAGAGGTCACTTCAACGACTGTTTCTGACTGCACATGAATGCATCAGGAGAGGGGGGAGGAAGGGGGTTGAGGGAAAGGTGGACAAGGAGAAAGACCTGCTTGTGAGATGCTTTATTGTCTCCATGGCAACAGGCAGATAAGGCTTATGGGGGCTGTAGTATTGGGAGCACGCACAGACACACACACACACACACACACACATACATACATACATACACACATACTCACTCACACATACACACATACATACACACACACACGCACACGTACACATACACACACACACACACGGGCACATACATACACACACACACACACACACACACACACGCGCACACACACACCAGACTTGAGCTAAAGTGGATGGACATGAAATGGAGAGAAAGATGGCTACATGGGGGCACACGCTCCCACTGGGCAAGCCAGACCCCCATCTCTCTGATGTTTCTGTAACGTTTTTGACGCTTCTTATGTGTTTTTTTTATTCTTTTAAAGGTGTTTCCCCCCAAGACTTTTGACGTTTTATCGACATAAGTGTCTTTTCCTGGTTTTTAAAGGCTGCATTACAGCAACGTGATGTCATTTCCTGTTCTTACCAGACTGTTGTAGCTCTTCTATTATTATTATTATTATTATTATTATTATTATTATTATTATTATTATTATTATTATTATCCTTTACCCACTTAGTCATTATATCACATTACTGATGATTATGGCCAATAGTCACACTACAACATATATATATATATATATATATATATATATATATATATATATATATATATATATATATATATATATATATATATATATATATATTGTGATATTTGATTTGTTTTTGGTCACAATTTGTACAGGGGCCAATAAAAATGGACTTTGTGTGAGCTGACAGGATGAGTGGGAACAAAACCCTCCCTGTTGATCCTTGAGAGCTCATTTTACTTCCTGATGAGACTTTACCGGCTCACAGATCCCCACCGATGATTTCTGCTCTCACCGTCCGACTCCGACTGATTCACCCTGCGACCAGACGGCGGCGGTGCGTCTTCTTTGCCCTCTGACATACACCGTGTCTCCATGTAGCCTGACGGGGACACCAGCTGCTGTCTGCAGCACGCGTATGGAAATCTGAATCAGACTAACGAGCATCATGCACGCTGCAGAAGAAGAAAGACGACCGGGCCGCTGCACTCTGCAGCGTTGAGTCTCCTTTTCAAGCTTGACATTTTAGCTCCCTCAGTGTCTATGTATTCAAATTAATGTCCAATTATTGCCTCGCTTATTGGAGGCCGCGGAGACGTAAACAAAGATGCGGACAAAAAAACCTGCTGAAAAGTAATTAAAAATAAATGGGGGTTTTGTTCAGAAGTGCCCCAGAGAAAGAGATAAAGGCAGGAACGGTACGGAGGCAGTTAGCTTCCTCTGCCTCAGCGCGTCATTTAATTTGGTCACAACTGTTGGAGTTGCTGCCGTGGACGTCCTGGGGCGGCGTCCTGGGGCGGCGTCCTGGGGCGGCGTCCTGGGGCTAAACTGCTAAACGGCGTCCTGGGGCTAAACTGCTAAATTTAGCGCTAAACTGCTAAATTAACCCAATTATTTGGAGCGAGCTGAAGTGGCGCTGCCGCCGACAGGCTCTGTTATTTCTGAGGACTGTAAAATCCGTGTTGTCTGTGCACAGCTCTGGGCTGTGTGTGTGTGTGTGTGTGTGTGTGTGTGTGTGTGTGTGTTCACACATATTCCACCGGTCAGCTGAATCTGGGCCTGGGAGGAGGAGTGATTACTGCGCAGCTTTGCTTAATGAAAAATAACGACTTGCTTGCCTCAGAGTTTTGTGCTCGTTGGTGCTCTTTTAGCTTCGTGTCGAGGAGACGCTTCAGAAAAACCAACAACAACAACAACAACAACAACAACAACCTCGGCACAGTTTGTTCTTCCCTCCAGAGCAAGAAAGAGGCAACAAAAGTGCTTTTAAACAGAGGCTCGTTTCCGTAGCAACAAGCCAAATATAACAAGGCTTTTGCAGGCATGAAGATAAAGACAGAGGGATGCAGACGTGCAGCTCTGGCTGACAGCGGCAGGGCTGCAGGCCCCATGTCTCCGGCGGATTATTACCCATGATGCACTCGCCCGCCGCGGCCACGCTGCTACCGTCGCTTATTATTACCCATGATGCACGCACCCGCCTCCGGGTGTCTTCAGGTTAAATTTGACCCCTTTTTCAAAAAATTTCTACCTAAAAATAGATATATCTATATATATATATAGATAGATTTTTTTTTTTTTTGAAATATAAAAAATTAATCCTAAAATATTAAAACTTTATTTTTGAAATATTATGATTCTTTTCTTTAATATTACATATTTTTTGATATATTCAATTTTTTTTCTGAAATATTACAACTTTTTTTTATATTACGATTACGTCTCCCACTTCCTTTAAGTTGGGAGACTTTGAGAAACGTTAAACGACCAAATCAAAGCAGCTTGTAGTCCGTACCATGGAGCAC
>JABXJD010000096.1:1655000-1662500 GCA_013375575.1 Percina caprodes | reverse complement strand
TCTTCATGTAGTTAAAGTACAGAAGTACTCTCTCCTTCATGTAGTTAAAGTACAGAAGTACTCTCTTCTTCATGTAGTTAAAGTACAGAAGTACTCTCTCCTTCATGTAGTTAAAGTACAGAAGTACTCTCTCCTTCATGTAGTTAAAGTACAGAAGTACTCTCTTCTTCATGTAGTTAAAGTACAGAAGTACTCTCTCCTTCATGTTGTTAAAGTACAGAAGTACTCTCTCCTTCATGTAGTTAAAGTACAGAAGTACTCTCTCCTTCATGTAGTTAAAGTACAGAAGTACTCTCTTCTTCATGTAGTTAAAGTACAGAAGTACTCTCTCCTTCATGTAGTTAAAGTACAGAAGTACTCTCTTCTTCATGTAGTTAAAGTACAGAAGTACTCTCTCCTTCATGTAGTTAAAGTACAGAAGTACTCTCTTCTTCATGTAGTTAAAGTACAGAAGTACTCCTTCATGTAGTTAAAGTACAGAAGTACTCTCTTCTTCATGTAGTTAAAGTACAGAAGTACTCTCTCCTTCATGTAGTTAAAGTACAGAAGTACTCTCTTCTTCATGTAGTTAAAGTACAGAAGTACTCTCTCCTTCATGTAGTTAAAGTACAGAAGTACTCTCTTCTTCATGTAGTTAAAGTACAGAAGTACTCTCTCCTTCATGTAGTTAAAGTACAGAAGTACTCTCTTCTTCATGTAGTTAAAGTACAGAAGTACTCCTTCATGTAGTTAAAGTACAGAAGTACTCTCTTCTTCATGTAGTTAAAGTACAGAAGTACTCTCTCCTTCATGTAGTTAAAGTACAGAAGTACTCTCTCCTTCATGTAGTTAAAGTACAGAAGTACTCTTCTTCATGTAGTTAAAGTACTGAAGTACTCTCTCCTTCATGTAGTTAAAGTACAGAAGTACTCTCTTCTTCATGTAGTTAAAGTACAGAAGTACTCCTTCATGTAGTTAAAGTACAGAAGTACTCTCTTCTTCATGTAGTTAAAGTACAGAAGTACTCTCTCCTTCATGTAGTTAAAGTACAGAAGTACTCTCTTCTTCATGTAGTTAAAGTACAGAAGTACTCTCTCCTTCATGTAGTTAAAGTACAGAAGTACTCTCTTCTTCATGTAGTTAAAGTACTGAAGTACTCTCTCCTTCATGTAGTTAAAGTACAGAAGTACTCTCTTCTTCATGTAGTTAAAGTACAGAAGTACTCCTTCATGTAGTTAAAGTACAGAAGTACTCTCTTCTTCATGTAGTTAAAGTACAGAAGTACTCTCTCCTTCATGTAGTTAAAGTACAGAAGTACTCTCTTCTTCATGTAGTTAAAGTACAGAAGTACTCTCTTCTTCATGTAGTTAAAGTACAGAAGTACTCTCTTCTTCATGTAGTTAAAGTACAGAAGTACTCTCTTCTTCATGTTGTTAAAGTACAGAAGTACTCTCTTCTTCATGTTGTTAAAGTACAGAAGTACTCTCTTCTTCATGTAGTTAAAGTACAGAAGTACTCTCTCCTTCATGTAGTTAAATTACAGAAGTACTCTCTTCTTCATGTAGTTAAAGTACAGAAGTACTCTCTCCTTCATGTAGTTAAAGTACAGAAGTACTCTCTCCTTCATGTAGTTAAAGTACAGAAGTACTCTCTTCTTCATGTAGTTAAAGTACAGAAGTACTCTCTCCTTCATGTAGTTAAAGTACAGAAGTACTCTCTTCTTCATGTAGTTAAAGTACAGAAGTACTCTCTTCTTCATGTAGTTAAAGTACAGAAGTACTCTCTTCTTCATGTAGTTAAAGTACAGAAGTACTCTCTCCTTCATGTAGTTAAAGTACAGAAGTACTCTCTTCTTCATGTAGTTAAAGTACAGAAGTACTCTCTTCTTCATGTAGTTAAAGTACAGAAGTACTCTCTTCTTCATGTAGTTAAAGTACAGAAGTACTCTCTTCTTCATGTTGTTAAAGTACAGAAGTACTCTCTTCTTCATGTAGTTAAAGTACAGAAGTACTCTCTCCTTCATGTAGTTAAATTACAGAAGTACTCTCTTCTTCATGTAGTTAAAGTACAGAAGTACTCTCTCCTTCATGTAGTTAAAGTACAGAAGTACTCTCTCCTTCATGTAGTTAAATTACAGAAGTACTCTCTTCTTCATGTTGTTAAAGTACAGAAGTACTCTCTTCTTCATGTTGTTAAAGTACAGAAGTACTCTCTTCTTCATGTAGTTAAAGTACAGAAGTACTCTCTCCTTCATGTAGTTAAAGTACAGAAGTACTCTCTTCTTCATGTAGTTAAAGTACAGAAGTACTCTCTTCTTCATGTAGTTAAAGTACAGAATGTGTGTGTGTGTGTGTGTGTATTAGTGTGTGTGTGTGTGTGTGTATATATTAGTGTGTGTGTGTGTGTGTGTGTATATTAGTGTGTGTGTGTGTGTGTGTGTGTGTGTGTGTATATATTAGTGTGTGTGTGTGTGTGTATATATTAGTGTGTGTGTGTGTGTGTGTATATATTAGTGTGTGTGTGTGTGTATATATTAGTGTGTGTGTGTGTATATATTTGTGTGTGTGTGTATATATTAGTGTGTGTGTGTGTGTAACAAGCGTAATGTGTGTCCCTGTGTGTGTAACAAGCATAGTGTGTGTCCCTGTGTGTGTAACAAGCATAGTGTGTGTCCCTGTGTGTGTAACAAGCATAGTGTGTGTCCCTGTGTGTGTAACAAGCATAGTGTGTGTCCCTGTGTGTGTAACAAGCATAGTGTGTGTCCCTGTGTGTGTAACAAGCATAGTGTGGTGGGGGATAACAATTAATACAACTAAAAGACCTTTCTCAGATCTAGTGATTGTGTTGAACTTGAGTTATTAGCTTTACCAATGTTTCAGACACAGATGTGGTGATAATAACGGTTCAAATAGATAGAAAAAGACACAAAACTACTACAAAGAGACACCGAATGACCACAGAGACACAAAACAACCCCAAAGGAAACATAAATGACCAAAAAGAGACACAGCACAACTACAAAGAGACACAAAATGTCTGAATTTGCATTTCTTTTTATTAAAACATAACATTTCTTAAAGAAAGGAAGCTCAGGGGCGGCTGTGGATCAGTGGTAGAGCGGTCCCTTGCCAATCGGACGGTTGGTGGTTCAATCCCTGGTCCTGGTCCCATGTCGAAGTGTCCTTGGACAAGACACTGAACCCCGAGTTGCCCAATTCAACAAGGTGTCACCTGGTCATCAGATGAACTCTCACACACATCTCAGTGTGTGAATGGTGAATGGTTCCTGTACTGTGTAAAAGAGCTTTGAGTAGTTGGTAAGACTAGAAAATATATATATATATATATATATATATATATATATATATATATATATATATATATATATATATATATATATATATATATATATATATATACACACACAGTCCAATTACATTTAACCCAAAAGACCAAGACCACAAATATGTCCATAAAGCGAGGGAAAACACTGTTTGGATGCAGCCATTTTTGTGCCATCGGCCATTTTAACCCAACAGAGAAACATGTTTTTTGTCGCTAAAGATTCGCTGAGTGGTTGCCAAGGTCCTCCTCCAGCCAGATAATGAAGAGTACGCCGTGTTACACCTTCCTTTGTTACCTCCCCGAGGCATAATTAGACACAGTCGAAGAGGGAGATCAATCCTGAACATCATAATACGACTCAGAGTGAAGCTGTTAAACGATCCTCCGGAGACCTTTCGGTGTTTAACAGCCAGCGGGCATCACTGGGAGGCCGGCTGCTGTCTTAATTCCCTAAAAACTCCTGAGTCATTCAGGATGGATCCGGCCCTCTTGACCCTCCTTCATCCCAGCATGCACTGGTCCAAAGTTCACCACAAGGACGGACAATCACATTGACACTGACAACATTATGGAGAAAGACCTTTTTGTTAAAGGGCCCATATTCTGCTCATGTTCAGGGTCATAACTGTATTTTGAGGTAGTACCAGAATAGGTTTCCATGGTTACATTTTCTAAAAACACCATATTTTTATTATACTGCACATTGCTGCAAATCTTGTTTTCACTCTGTGTGTTTAGGTCTCTGTTTTATCACCAGAGTGAGACATCTCTCTAGTTTTATCTCCAGAGTGAGACATCTCTCTAGTTTTATCTCCAGAGTGAGACATCTCTCTAGTTTTATCTCCAGAGTGAGACATCTCTCTAGTTTTATCTCCAGAGTGAGACGTCTCCCTAGTTTTATCTCCAGAGTGAGACATCTCTCTAGTTTTATCTCCAGAGTGAGACATCTCTCTAGTTTTATCTCCAGAGTGAGACATCTCTCTAGTTTTATCTCCAGAGTGAGACATCTCACTAGTTTTATCTCCAGAGTGAGACATCTCACTAGTTTTATCTCCAGAGTGAGACGTCTCTCTAGTTTTATCTCCAGAGTGAGACATCTCTCTAGTTTTATCTCCAGAGTGAGACATCTCTCTAGTTTTATCTCCAGAGTGAGACGTCTCTCTAGTTTTATGTCCAGAGTGAGACGTCTCTCTAGTTTTATCTCCAGAGTGAGACATCTCTCTAGTTTTATCTCCAGAGTGAGACATCTCTCTAGTTTTATCTCCAGAGTGAGACATCTCTCTAGTTTTATCTCCAGAGTGAGACATCTCTCTAGTTTTATCTCCAGAGTGAGACATCTCTCTAGTTTTATCTCCAGAGTGAGACATCTCTCTAGTTTTATCTCCAGAGTGAGACATCTCCCTTCTATCCTATCTTTGTTGGGAGCTGCACATGTTCAGTAGCTCGGTAAGATCCCATCAGCTGATAACTCTTTCTCCAGCTTTGGTTAGCTGGGAGACTTCTTCTAGACGAGGGCCACTTGTGGAATACCCGCACAACAGGGACAGGAAGTAGTTCTTTTGGAGATTATGGTCAACTAGTGGCTGTTGGAGCAATGTTGAGCCATTGAGAACGAGCTAGGATGCTACGGTTAGCCACCTTGTCTAAAAGCCGTCTTGGTTCATCTTTCCACTGTTCCACCAATCACCACTCTGGTCTGGTTGGAATAAACTCTTAATTCACCCATTTACATGTGGAGATATGCTGCTTTATACACACTAAAAGTAGTGATTATGTACATGGAGTCTGGTGGAGATATGCTGCTCTATACACGCTAAAAGTAGTGATTATTTACATGGAGTCTGGTGGAGATATGCTGCTCTATACACGCTAAAAGTAGTGATTATTTAGATGGAGTCTGGTGGAGATATGCTGCTCTATACACGCTAAAAGTAGTGATTATATACATGGAGTCTGGTGGAGATATGCTGCTCTATACACGCTAAAAGTAGTGATTATTTACATGGAGTCTGGTGGAGATATGCTGCTCTATACACGCTAAAAGTAGTGATTATTTACATGGAGTCTGGTGGAGATATGCTGCTCTATACACGCTAAAAGTAGTGATTATTTACATGGAGTCTGGTGGAGATATGCTGCTCTATACACGCTAAAAGTAGTGATTATTTACATGGAGTCTGGTGGAGATATGCTGCTCTATACAGGCTAAAAGTAGTGATCATTTACATGGAGTCTGGTAGAGATATGCTGCTCTATACAGGCTAAAAGTAGTGATTATTTACATGGAGTCTGGTGGAGATATGCTGCTCTATACACGCTAAAAGTAGTGATTATTTACATGGAGTCTGGTGGGTTTGGTGATGGTGATGTCGGGCTGTTTCATGTTAAACTAAAAGGATCTTACTCTTTAACTAAAAGGTAGGGATTGTTTCCATGATGTTCTCAGACACAGAATAATAATCTGAGTCTGTCAGCGGCAAAAACAGCAGGTCACTCTGTCTGGATGTCCGACAATGTGGATTATAAAAAGACACTTTTACCGGCCAGAGTGCAATATGTTTCCGTGGTTTACTGTGCATGTTATACAACAGGAAAATGCAGGAAACCCAAACATTTATCAAGCACAAAAACCCCTGAATCAAAACTATAATGTCCACCTTTCTGTCCTCAGTGAAAGACCGTTTTCATAAGTTGGACCTGTCCTCCGTGCTCCGCGTCTTCACATGAAGGACAGTCTTTGTGACGCTGGAGATCCACCATGTCTCTGACTAAATCGCCACCTGCTGCAGGCAAATTAAATATTGACTTCTCGTATTGACTTGTGGATCTAATTTGAAGTGATTGTGGATGAGCAATAGTGGTGCAGGGAGAAAAGAGTCGGCTGTAACGGCGAGCTGTCGGTCACTCGTTAAGGGCGCCGTAATTGGCAGGACGGAGCAAATCATTGAGTCCAAGAGGGGACTAGTTCATGCAGAAGTCAGGGTTGCTTTGTGTGTTCGGTGTCAGGAAGGACGCAGCCGTAGTTAACAGTTCAATCAGAGAGGCTGCGGTGCTGGATGGAGGGGGTATTGATGCTTCAGAGCCAGCGTAGGGCGGAGTAAATGGTGTTGATGGGAGGCCGCACGTTGGCGTCCAAAACATCCTCCGACGGCGAGCCCCCGCCGCCATGCAGAACCTGCTCGGACCAGAGAGGAAAAACTCATCTCACACACAGCCAGCGCTGCAGAAAAACCTCGTCTTTTCATTCAGATCCACTCGGTCAATATTTGCCCGCTGGCCTCAAACCAAATACTCTGATATTAAAAGTTGTCACACTCGGAGAGGCAAGAAGAAAAGGAAGAGCAGCGAGATACAGAGAGAGATAGAAGAAGAGATGGAGCTCCACACATCCTACATGAACTGTGATAAGGTGCTTTGTGGAGGAGGGATGTTAGCTGCTAATGTAGCTTAGCACAACGACTGGAAGCAGAGGGAAACAAGTCTCCAAAACTCTTTATGTTGTTCATATAGAATAAGCTTAATTAATAATTAGTAAAAGTTAATAATAATCATTTTATTGATTGTTAAGAATTAAATGAACTATGTGATAATGATGGATATTTTAAAACCAATTCTTTAGGATACGGGAAGCCAGAGGAGTCCATCTTTGTAGAAAAATGTCAATTTTCAATTGTAGTTTGGTACTCTGGAGATAAAACTAGAGAGATGTCTCACTCTGGAGATAAAACTAGAGAGATGTCTCACTCTGGAGGTAAAACTAGAGAGATGTCTCACTCTGGAGATAAAACTAGAGAGATGTCTCACTCTGGAGGTAAAACTAGAGAGATGTCTCACTCTGGAGATAAAACTAGAGAGATGTCTCACTCTGGAGATAAAACTAGAGAGATGTCTCACTCTGGAGATAAAACTAGAGAGATGTCTCACTCTGGAGATAAAACTAGAGAGATGTCTCACTCTGGAGATAAAACTAGTGAGATGTCTCACTCTGGAGATAAAACTAGAGTGATGTCTCACTCTGGAGATAAAACTAGAGAGATGTCTCACTCTGGAGATAAAACTAGAGTGATGTCTCACTCTGGAGATAAAACTAGAGTGATGTCTCACTCTGGAGATAAAACTAGAGAGATGTCTCACTCTGGAGATAAAACTAGAGTGATGTCTCACTCTGGAGATAAA
>JABXJD010000096.1:1635000-1650000 GCA_013375575.1 Percina caprodes | reverse complement strand
ACCAGGAAGATGTCTCCTCACACTTCTAACCAGGAAGATGTCTCCTCACACTTCTAACCAGGAAGATGTCTCCCTCACACTTCTAACCAGGAAGATGTCTCCTCACACTTCTAACCAGGAAGATGTGTCCCTCACACTTCTAACCAGGAAGATGTCTCCCTCACACTTCTAACCAGGAAGATGTGTCCTCACACTTCTAACCAGGAAGATGTCTCCCTCACACTTCTAACCAGGAAGATGTCTCCCTCACACTTCTAACCAGGAAGATGTGTCCTCACACTTCTAACCAGGAAGATGTCTCCTCACACTTCTAACCAGGAAGATGTGTCCCTCACACTTCTAACCAGGAAGATGTCTCCTCACACTTCTAACCAGGAAGATGTGTCCCTCACACTTCTAACCAGGAAGATGTCTCCCTCACACTTCTAACCAGGAAGATGTCTCCTCACACTTCTAACCAGGAAGATGTGTCCCTCACACTTCTAACCAGGAAGATGTCTCCTCACACTTCTAACCAGGAAGATGTCCCCTCACACTTCTAACCAGGAAGATGTCTCCCTCACACTTCTAACCAGGAAGATGTCTCCCTCACACTTCTAACCAGGAAGATGTCTCCCTCACACTTCTAACCAGGAAGATGTGTCCCTCACACTTCTAACCAGGAAGATGTCTCCCTCACACTTCTAACCAGGAAGATGTCTCCCTCACACTTCTAACCAGGAAGATGTCTCCCTCACACTTCTAACCAGGAAGATGTCTCCTCACACTTCTAACCAGGAAGATGTGTCCCTCACACTTCTAACCAGGAAGATGTCTCCCTCACACTTCTAACCAGGAAGATGTCTCCTCACACTTCTAACCAGGAAGATGTGTCCTCACACTTCTAACCAGGAAGATGTCTCCCTCACACTTCTAACCAGGAAGATGTCTCCCTCACACTTCTAACCAGGAAGATGTCTCCCACACTTCTAACCAGGAAGATGTCTCCCTCACACTTCTAACCAGGAAGATGTCTCCTCACACTTCTAACCAGGAAGATGTCTCCCTCACACTTCTAACCAGGAAGATGTCTCCTCACACTTCTAACCAGGAAGATGTCTCCCTCACACTTCTAACCAGGAAGATGTCTCCCTCACACTTCTAACCAGGAAGATGTCTCCCTCACACTTCTAACCAGGAAGATGTCTCCCTCACACTTCTAACCAGGAAGATGTGTCCCTCACACTTCTAACCAGGAAGATGTGTCCCTCACACTTCTAACCCTTCCTCAGAACGTTTGATTCCCTCGCTGCAGCGACTCATACCGTCCGATGACTTGTCCTGGAATGACTAAATCAGGGTCTGAAAGGACTTCATTACCCCCTGCTTCCCCCCCTCTCATTGGCAAGTGTGTGTGTGTGTGTGTGTGTGTGTGTGTGTGTGTGTGTGTGTGTGTGTGTGTGTGTGTGTGTGTGTGTGTGTGTGTGTGTGCATATAATCTACTATTGTAACCAAACGGCTACACAGGAAGTGTTCTTTGTGTACTTTAGAAGTGTACTTCTAAATATACTCGCATAGTGTGTGTCCCTGTGTGTGTAACAAGCATAGTGTGTGTCCTGTGTGTGTTACAAGCATAGTGTGTGTCCCTGTGTGTGTAACAAGCATAGTGTGTGTCCCTGTGTGTGTAATAAGCATAGTGTGTGTCCCTGTGTGTGTGTAACAAGCATAGTGTGTGTCCCTGTGTGTGTAACAAGCATAGTGTGTGTCCCTGTGTGTGTAACAAGCATAGTGTGTGTCCCTGTGTGTGTAACAAGCATAGTGTGTGTCCCTGTGTGTGTGTAACAAGCATAGTGTGTGTCCCTGTGTGTGTTACAAGCATAGTGTGTGTCCCTGTGTGTGTTACAAGCATAGTGTGTGTCCCTGTGTGTGTAACAAGCATAGTGTGTGTCCCTGTGTGTGTAACAAGCATAGTTTGTGTCCCTGTGTGTGTGTAACAAGCATAGTGTGTGTCCCTGTGTGTGTAACAAGCATAGTGTGTGTCCCTGTGTGTGTAACAAGCATAGTGTGTGTCCCTGTGTGTGTAACAAGCATAGTGTGTGTCCCTGTGTGTGTAACAAGCATAGTGTGTGTCCCTGTGTGTGTGTAACAAGCATAGTGTGTGTCCCTGTGTGTGTGTAACAAGCATAGTGTGTGTCCCTGTGTGTGTAACAAGCATAGTGAGTGTCCCTGTGTGTGTAACAAGCATAGTGTGATATACTGTGCCCCCCCCCCGTTGGACACGTACTAAGACACTCCTGGTCTGGGTCTCTGCTGGGTCCCAGCCAGCGGACCTCCTCCTCCACGTTTGGGGCATCGGGGGCTGTTGGTGCGGGGCCAGACTCTGTCCCGTGTGCCCCTGATGATAAGTTGTCCCGCTGCCAGTTTCTGCAGGAATCAGTCCCCAACAGCAGCAGCAAAGCTGGGACGAGTCCACGTACCCACATACTGCACCAAGACCACTTTCATGGTTCTGGTTCTCCAAAACAAATCCCTTCTTGGAGACTACTTCTATTTATGGGGGTAAACCCCACATATAATATTACATGTTAACTGTAAATTGATTGTCTTAAGGACTACTAAAAAGCACTTTAACATGGTAAAGGACACGTCCTCAACATATTGTTTATAAACGTCCCCGTTAGAGACAGTTAGAGACATATTCTTTATAAACGTCCCCGTTAGAGACAGTTAGAGACATATTCTTTATAAACGTCCCCGTTAGAGACAGTTAGAGACATATTCTTTATAAAACGTCCCCGTTAGAGACAGTTAGAGACATATTCTTTATAAAACGTCCCCGTTAGAGACAGTTACAGACATATTCTTTATAAAACGTCCACGTTAGAGACAGTTAGAGACATATTCTTTATAAAATGTCCCCGTTAGAGACAGTTACAGACATATTCTTTATAAAACGTCCCCGTTAGAGACAGTTAGAGACATATTCTTTATAAACGTCCCCGTTAGAGACAGTTAGAGACATATTCTTTATAAAACGTCCCCGTTAGAGACGGTTAGAGACATATTCTTTATAAAACGTCCCCGTTAGAGACAGTTAGACATATTCTTTATAAACATCCCCGTTAGAGACAGTTAGAGACATATTCTTTATAAAACGTCCCCGTTAGAGACAGTTAGAGACATATTCTTTATAAAACGTCCCCGTTAGAGACAGTTACAGACATATTCTTTATAAAATGTCCCCGTTAGAGACAGTTAGAGACATATTCTTTATAAACATCCCCGTTAGAGACAGTTAGAGACATATTCTTTATAAACGTCCCCGTTAGAGACAGTTAGAGACATATTCTTTATAAAACGTCCCCGTTAGAGACAGTTAGAGACATATTCTTTATAAAACGTACCCGTTAGAGACAGTTAGAGACATATTCTTTATAAAACGTCCCCGTTAGAGACAGTTAGAGACATATTCTTTATAAACGTCCCCGTTAGAGACAGTTAGAGACATATTCTTTATAAAACGTACCCGTTAGAGACAGTTAGAGACATATTCTTTATAAAACGTCCCCGTTAGAGACAGTTAGAGACATATTCTTTATAAAACGTCCCCGTTAGAGACAGTTAGAGACATATTCTTTATAAAACGTCCCCGTTAGAGACAGTTAGAGACATATTCTTTATAAAACGTCCCCGTTAGAGACAGAGACATATTTTATATTAATCTTTACAGTCGTTCCTCCAGAGAACCGAGCAGGCCGTCCTCATCGTCTTCAGAACGGGACATTTTCAGCCCGCTAGCTCCGAGCTTGTTGTTGTTTTGAGACGTCCGTCCTACTTTCCCTCAGGACACAGGAGGACATCTCCTTTCCTCTTTGCTGGCATACCATCCTGAGTGCAGGACCCTTTTTTAAGGGAGGATTTCTCATTGTATTCCTACAGTGAAGGAGTTTTCCTGCCATCACTGAGAGAAAATAAAGGAAGAAACTGCGTCCGTCCGTCCCTCCGTCCGTCCGTCCGTCTCCTCGGCCCCTTTCAGGACTGAAGGGCCTCGCTGGTAATTGGGAGTGTAAACAAAGGAAGCGTCTGGCAGCTCCACTGATGGGAATCTGAACAGCTACTTATGTGTTTTTCAGCAGCCCCGTTATCTCAAAGCCACACTATCACAACATAATGAGTGTGGATAATCCCGCCGGCCGGCAGCAGCGCCGGGACGGACGCGCGACCTCAAACGCACCGTTTCTCAATTAAATTCTCCCAGATGAGTTAACCCGTGTGTTGTCCTCCCAGGTCAAAACTGAAAATGAACAATTGTTTGATGCTTTTTTGATGTTTATTTGACACGTTTTCTTCATTTTTGTGAAGGATGCTGTACACGTCACTAACACCAAGACATCACCACTAGTTTTACATTATTTTCTTTTTTGAATTCATGGTCAAGAAATATCATTTATGTGAAATTATATAATTTTTTGTCTCTTGTTAATGTTTTTTTGGTGGAAATAAAACACCCAAAATTCAATCAATTCAATTCTATTTGGATGAAAAGATGTGTTCAGGGGACAGGCAGCTAGCAGATGGTGAGGAGATGTTTTTTGAACTCTCCTCATGTGATGTTGTGACCTAAAACACGCGTGACATCTCTTAGTGCACCTTTAATGCCTTAACAATTATCCAGAGATCACCATAGCAACCAACAATGACCTGCTAGCATCACAGCAACAGTGGACACACCCTAGTTCAAAAAATGAGTGATTAGCAAAAAGATTGCTTTGTTATTAAGCACATTTACACTTTTTCAAGAATATTTAGGCTTTTCTACATTGTTTGTACTTGTTAATGAAGTTAAGACACAGAGATGCATCTTTAAAGCTCAAGTACACGAAGATGTTAAATGTATGTATATACAGTATATAGTGATATGCAGTATATAGTGGTATACAGTATATAGTGGTATACAGTATATAGTGATATGCAGTATATAGTGGTATACAGTATATAGTGGTATACAGTATATAGTGGTATACAGTATATAGTGGTATACAGTATATAGTGGTATACAGTATATAGTGGTATACAGTATATAGTGGTATACAGTATATAGTGGTATACAGTATATAGTGATATACTGTATATAGTGATATGCAGTATATAGTGATATACAGTATATAGTGATATATAGTGGTATACACGACTTTGATGTGCACCATCTCGGACTCTGAGCATGAGCCACATCAGCTCTAGCTGCAGAAAATTGGGCAAGCATCAGAAAAGCCCATTTTACCCTCATCATCATCATCATCATCATCATCATCATCATCTCGCGTCCAGTCGTCATTAGAGCGGCGCTGTAAGGATGAAGGGTGAGAGGCGATGGATGCTGATGAAAGGCACTGCGTCTGATTTAACTCTACACGGTAATAATGGCTCGTTGTTAACGTCGTTAACGTTTCCCCCCCAACGCTCAGGAAGGGAGCTCCAAGACCAGAGCAGTGCTGTAGTACCAGGTCCTTTGGAAGGGACCTCCAAGACCAGAGCAGTGCTGTAGTACCAGGTCCTTTGGAAGGGACCTCCAAGACCAGAGCAGTGCTGTAGTACCAGGTCCTTTGGAAGGGACCTCCAAGACCAGAGCAGTGCTGTAGTACCAGGTCCTTTGGAAGGGACCTCCAAGACCAGAGCAGTGCTGTAGTACCAGGTCCTTTGGAAGGGAGCTCCAAGACCAGAGCAGTGCTGTAGTACCAGGTCCTTTGGAAGGGAGCTCCAAGACCAGAGCAGTGCTGTAGTACTAGGTCCTTTGAAGAATGTTTTTAAGAGGCTGGAACTTTACCTTTTGGCTAATTTGAGGGTACAAAATGAAGGAGAAGGATACGTAATGGCCTTTCAAATGGGTTCCTCTTGCAACTAGGGGTGGTAGATACAGCATTAGGGACCACTAAGGTCTATATAAAGAGACTTCAGATACAGTATTAGGGACCACTAAGGTCTATATAAAGAGACTTCAGATACAGTATTAGGGGACCACTAAGGTCTATATAAAGAGACTTCAGATACAGTATCAGGGACCACTAAGGTCTATATAAAGAGACTTCAGATACAGTATTAGGGGACCACTAAGGTCTATATAAAGAGACTTCAGATACAGTATTAGGGACCACTAAGGTCTATATAAAGAGACTTCAGATACAGTATCAGGGACCACTAAGGTCTATATAAAAGAGACTTCAGATACAGTATTAGGGGACCACTAAGGTCTATATAAAGAGACTTCAGATACAGTATCAGGGACCACTAAGGTCTATATAAAGAGACTTCAGATACAGTATTAGGGGACCACTAAGGTCTATATAAAGAGACTTCAGATACAGTATTAGGGACCACTAAGGTCTATATAAAAGAGACTTCAGATACAGTATTAGGGACCACTAAGGTCTATATAAAGAGACTTCAGATACAGTATTAGGGACCACTAAGGTCTATATAAAGAGACTTCAGATACAGTATTAGGGACCACTAAGGTCTATATAAAGAGACTTCAGATACAGTATTAGGGACCACTAAGGTCTATATAAAGAGACTTCAGATACAGTATTAGGGACCACTAAGGTCTATATAAAGAGACTTCAGATACAGTATTAGGGACCACTAAGGTCTATATAAAGAGACTTCAGATACAGTATTAGGGACCACTAAGGTCTATATAAAGAGACTTCAGATACAGTATTAGGGACCACTAAGGTCTATATAAAGAGACTTCAGATACAGTATTAGGGGACCACTAAGGTCTATATAAAGAGACTTCAGATACAGTATTAGGGACCACTAAGGTCTATATAAAGAGACTTCAGATACAGTATTAGGGACCACTAAGGTCTATATAAAGAGACTTCAGATACAGTATTAGGGACCACTAAGGTCTATATAAAGAGACTTCAGATACAGTATTAGGGACCACTAAGGTCTATATAAAGAGACTTCAGATACAGTATTAGGGGACCACTAAGGTCTATATAAAGAGACTTCAGATACAGTATTAGGGACCACTAAGGTCTATATAAAGAGACTTCAGATACAGTATTAGGGACCACTAAGGTCTATATAAAGAGACTTCAGATACAGTATTAGGGACCACTAAGGTCTATATAAAGAGACTTCAGATACAGTATTAGGGACCACTAAGGTCTATATAAAGAGACTTCAGATACAGTATTAGGGACCACTAAGGTCTATATAAAGAGACTTCAGATACAGTATTAGGGACCACTAAGGTCTATATAAAGAGACTTCAGATACAGTATTAGGGACCACTAAGGTCTATATAAAGAGACTTCAGATACAGTATTAGGGACCACTAAGGTCTATATAAAGAGACTTCAGATACAGTATTAGGGACCACTAAGGTCTATATAAAGAGACTTCAGATACAGTATTAGGGGACCACTAAGGTCTATATAAAGAGACTTCAGATACAGTATTAGGGGACCACTAAGGTCTATATAAAAGCATCCAAAGAAAGCCTAAAAGACTTTTCTCAGCTCTAATGATTGTAGTTAGAGACTTCTGTAGCTTTTCTATAAGTTTTTTTTATTTTTAAGCTTTTTTGTGTGTTATTGATTTATGATCGGCTCCAGTTTCTCCCTTTTAGACACGAACTGTATCTGGTGACAATAACGGTCCAAACTGATGTGAAAAAGAGACGCAAAACTACCACAAAGGGACTACAAGAGACGCCAAATGACCCAGATATGCGTACCTAATTCTTTCCCAAAGCTTGGGAAAGCACTGGCTGTGTCTCATAGCTTTAGAGTGATTTCAGACACGTTGCACAGCACTCTCCAGGGTCACGTAAATACCGAACAACTATAAAATCACTTCTCAAAAGAGTCTTTTTGTTTTATTTATGCGAAAGGAATAACAAGAAGCACCTTTCAACTCTCTCTGCTCGGTGCTGGACGAGACAAATGTGTTAAAGGATTAGAGCCACTCTCTTTGTTTGTGTTTTCTTTTGCACCTTGTTACATTAGAGCCTGAAGATCCATATCTGCTGGGCTGTAATGGCGTCTATGCGCAATCAGGTTCTAGCTCACCCAGTGGGAGCGTTCGCCCCATATAGGCCGAGTCCTGCAGCGGCCCGGGTTGGAATCCGACCTGTGGCCCTTTGCTGCGTGTCCCCCCCCCATCTCTCTCCCCCTTTTATGTCTGTCCACTGTCACTAATGAAGGGAAAAGCCCCAAAAAATACTAAATTTTTGTAATTATTATTTATTCATGTTGTTGCATAGTCTGTCCACCAGAGGACGCTCTACAACGTCCCTGTTAGTGATGGTGTTGCATAGTCTGTCCACCAGAGGACGCTCTACAACGTCCCTGTTAGTGATGGTGTTGCATAGTCTGTCCACCAGAGGACGCTCTACAACGTCCCTGTTAGTGATGGCGTTGCATAGTCTGTCCACCAGAGGACGCTCTACAACGTCCCTGTTAGTGATGGTGTTGCATAGTCTGTCCACCAGAGGACGCTCTACAACGTCCCTGTTAGTGATGGCGTTGCATAGTCTGTCCACCAGAGGACGCTCTACAACGTCCCTGTTAGTGATGGTGTTGCATAGTCTGTCCACCAGAGGACGCTCTACAACGTCCCTGTTAGTGATGGTGTTGCATAGTCTGTCCACCAGAGGACGCTCTACAACGTCCCTGTTAGTAACACTGATTATTTTTAAGTTTCATATCTTAATTTTGTATTTTTATATATTTTATCAGAACTTTAATATATTTTGATGTTCTGTTGTGACAATAAAACTAATTATTATCATAATATTTTAGTGAGAACTCATAAATAACTGATGTTAGGGGACATCTGTTTATGTTTTGTAGTGTTTCTGGATTTCTTAAAATATATATCGTAATATCAGATTTTTAAATAAATATATTTATATTTATAATATTTATTTATATTTATATATTTTTATATTTATTTAATATATTTAAACCAAATATTTTCGTATGGATATCGGCCTTAAAAATCGGTCGGGCTCTAATTATTATTGCCATTATTGCCTATTTTCCTCGTGTCTTGCATCAGACTGAAGCGTAGTGTATTTCCTTTAAAGACTCTAAAAAGGTCTCTGTGATACCTGCTGTCCCCACGTTCAGGATGTCCATTCACCGTCTCTCCCCAGGAGGGCGAGTCCCTGCTCTCCCGTCGGGAGAGGCTTGAAGCGAGTGACCTTTGGGACAATAGCGAGCTAACCCCGGCTCTGGGGACGCTGAATGGCGAGCGGTGGCCCCCGGGTCCCGGAGCAGGCGGCTGCCTCGGCCGCCCGTGGGTTACATTGATCCCCTGAAACAATGGAGGCCCCGCGCGGCCGTTGTTGAGGGGGAATTAAGAAATATCAACATGTGAATGAATGCAGGGGAGTCGGGGCTTTAATGCTGCACTCTGAAGCTTTTGGAGGCTTCAACTGGGAAATCATTTGTTACCAAAGAGTTCTTCTTTTGGCCCGAAAACCTTCACAGTTAATCTTGATTTACTTCTCACGCAGGCAGCGGGTTGACACCCATTAGTGGACGACTTTAGAGACATTTCTATTTAATTAGGACAACTTCAGAGTCTTCATTTTAAAGACGTAAATGTATACAATTCTGGGATTGGAGATATTTTCCGTCAACTTTACATTTAAGTCTTTTTATTTGTTGACAGTAACAAAAACTACTTACTCTTGTGCCGGTGTTTGGTGTTTTTTTGCCCTCAACGTCGCCTTCCAGGCAGCACGGCAGTGCCTATATTTAGGGTTGTTGTCCTTGGGTCAAATTTGACTCGTTTTCAATGTTTTTTATATAAGAAATATGGGTTTTTACAACCAATTGCCCACAAATAACTTGGATGCATGCATGTATGTTGCATGGAAACTATACAACATATACAGTACATAACTGTAAATAAACTTTTGTTAAATAGCTTTATTATAATATCCAAACTTTGACAAACTAGTCTGCGATCCACTCAAAATAATTCATGGAAAGCACAAGGAGACAAGACAGAGGAGGAGACTAGGACACAAACACAAGGACACAAGACAGGGGAGGATACTAGGACACAAGCACAAGGACACAAGACAGGGGAGGAGACAAGACAGGGGAGGAGACTAGGACACAAGCACAAGGACACAAGACAGGGAGGAGACAAGACAGGGGAGGAGACTAGGACACAAGCACAAGGACACAAGACAGGGTAGGAGACTAGGACACAAACACAAGGAGACAAGACAGGGTAGGAGACTAGGACACAAGCACAAGGACACAAGACAGGGTAGGAGACTAGGACACAAGCACAAGGACACAAGACAGGACCAAAAGAAGGAAAAACCAAAGCAACCACCAAACCATCCCAGTTACCCTTTAAATAACTATCCTAGTCCACCTTAAAGCCTCCAGCGTCTGTTTTAAGGTGGACTACCTGATTAGTAATGCAGCCGCGAGACCCTAAAAGGATGTGACTTCACCCCTTGTTTCCTTCGCTTGCTCCCCCCACCCCCCTCACAGCTCTCTGCTGGATAATAGAGCGCTCTAATGAAGCTGTAATCAGCTGGTTGGGATTCATTCTTCAGTTTCTTTTATGACGATTTGGAAACTTTTTCCTTTTTGTATTTTCTTCAAACACATACAGTACATGTGCTCTACTTACTCCTCCTTTGGCATTTAATGTTGTTTATCAAGGCGAGCTTGCAGAAGAAGAAATCCCTCCCCTCACCCACACAAACACACTGTAGTCCTTTAAAAAGGCAGCGTCGGGATGAGCAGGGACAGTGGGATGAATATCAAATATTTAGAGAGCCTGTTCTCTTCAGCAGCGCCAGGGTGAGGCCACATGTACTTATCGGCTCTGGAAGATGCATTTTTCTTTTCCAGGCTGAAGAGGAGGAGGACGGGTGGGGGAGGTGTGTGTGTGTGTGTGGGGGGGGGGGGTTCTTGTTTAACTGTATTTGTGGGGTCCAAAAACCAGGAATCCAGTATACTTGTTGGGTCCTGACAGCTTTGGGGGCCCAACATGTTGGACCCCACATCTTTAAAGGGCTGTTTGAGGGTTAAGAGTTGGCTTTAGGGTTATAATTAGGTTATGGTTAGGGTGGGGGTAAGGGTTAAGGTTAAGGGTTAGGCATTTAGTTGTCATGGTTATGGTTATGGTTAGGGTGGGGGTAAGGGTTAAGGTTAAGGGTTAGGCATTTAGTTGTCATGGTAATGGTTAGGGTAAGGGGCTAGGGAATGCATTATGTCAATGAAGGGTCCTCACAAAGATAGATAGATAGATAGATAGATAGATAGATAGATAGATAGATAGATAGATAGATAGATAGATATTGATCCCACAAAAAATGGAAAATTATGGTGTTACGCACTGTCTGTGTGTGTGTGTGTGTGTGTGTGTGTGTGTGTGTGTGTGTGTGTGTGTGTGTGTGTGTGTGTGTGAGAGAGATCTGAAGCTCCCAGACTGATTCTCTGTTTCACCTTAGAGGTAAATAGAGCCACAGTAGAGCTGCTCTGTGATTGGCTGCAGGCTCAGTAATAATGGAGTTAAACCCTGAAATGTAACGCTGTTACACACACACACATTCACAACGCAGTGATAGATGATTCGTTTTTAAAGTTTTAACAGAGCGTCTGGTAGTACGGCTGTAATTGCCTTATTATTGGCATCATTGTGGATTAATGTGAGGATTTGGATTAATGGATTAGTTGTTTAGTCTCTAAAATTTCAGAAAATGCTAAAAAATGTGGATCAGTGTTTCCCAAAAAGCCCCAGATGACCAAAACAATCTTTAAAAAAAAGGAAATATTCACACATTTTGACAAAAACTGTATTAGATTAACAAAACGTACTTTACCTTTAAACAACGTACGTAAACAACGGCCGCAGGACTCTTAGAAAGCACGCGGGTGTCAACAGTTTGTGGGATGAAATCTCATTTATTTAACCAAAAAACTACAAAAATTGACATTTTTGTCTCTTTTTCAGACTTTCTTTTTTAGTTTTCACTACCACCACCTTACTAGTTTTATACTTTCTGGAATTCATGGTCAATAACCCTCATTTATATAGAATTATACCTAATATTAGAGTTAAAAAAGCAGAAATTATGAATTATTTTGACTAATAGTTAAGATCAGAGGAATGAAAGAGCGTTGGAAGGATCCATTTTATGGTAATTTGGTTAAAAAGAAACTCAGATTTCAGATATAGACATTTATTAAAGGGTCAGATTTGCCCCGAGGACACCAGGAGGACAACAGGAGGACAACAGGGGGGTTAAAAATGTCTCACAGTGTTTCCCACACAGAGACTAATATGTGGCGGTGCGCATTTCCTTTCCCTGCTCTCTCTCTCTCACACACACACACACACACACACACACACACACACACACACACACACACACACACACAGCCCTCCCCTCCGTGCACAAACTAGTTCATGAAAGGGTGGTATCACCTTTACACAATCACACATTAATGAGTATTAATCAATATTAAAAGCCCTATTAGGCCAGTAGTGTATTATGTGAGGGTTAATGCACGTGCACGTGGGACAGGTAGTGTATTATGTGAGGGTTAATGCACGTGCACGTGGGACAGGTAGTGTATCATGTGAGGGTTAATGCACGTGCACGTGGGACAGGTAGTGTATTATGTGAGGGTTAATGCACGTGCACGTGGGACAGGTAGTGTATTATGTGTATTGTTTCGTGTTGAAAAACGATAGATTTTTGTAATTAAAAATGTTATTTTGCTTTGTGTGTGTGTGTGTGTGTGTGTGTGTGTGTGTGTGTGTGTGTGTGTGTGTGTGCGTGTGCGTGTGTGTGTGCAGAAGCTGGCGGTCAGAAGTTGTCCTGTAGCGCCGACTAAGCCGCTGTCTCTCATCAAGCCCCCCAGCCAGGGCATCGCCATCTCCGTGGTGCCGGCCAAAGCTCCCGTTTCCATGGTGACCGCACACATTAACGGACAGAAGGCGGCGAGCTCGGAGTCGCTGCAGACGTCCCCCATCAACCTCCAGACGGGCGGCAGGGTGGCGGCTGCCGGCGTCCACCCATTCAGCAGCAGGAGAGCCGGAGAGCTGTCTCCCTCACAGGTAACACCTGGAAACACCTGGAACACCTGGAAACACCTGGAACACCTGGAAACAGATATATATATATATATATATATATATATATATATATATATATATATAGCTGTATATGTTGTTAACACACACAGACACCCAGCCACTCACACACACACAGATTCACAGACACACACCCAGATACACAGACACACACACATACACACACACACACACAGATAGACAGACACACACACACACACAGATACACACACACACATAGACACACACACACACAGATACACACACATACACACACACAGATACACACACACATAGACACACACACACACACAGATACACACACATACACACACACACAGATACACACACACATAGACACACACACACACAGATACACACACACACAGATTCACAGACGCACACCCAGATACACACACACACACAGATACACACACACACACACACAGACACACACAGACAGTTACACAGACACACACACCCAGATACAGACACAGATACACAGACACACACACACACTCAGACACACACACACACACACACACACACACTCAGACACACACACACTCAGACAGTCAACACACTACAAACGTGAGCCGTCAACAAACAATCAAAATCGCTATTATAATTCGACACATGTAATGTTGTGGGTTGTTGTTGTTTCTGCGGTGGAGACGAGGTGTTTCTCCCCTGAGTGTGTGTTGGGATTCAGGCCGCAGCGCTCCGTCTCCTCCACACTCTGTATGCAGCCCCATCGCCTCCGTCAGCACCCAGCCGCGGATCACAGCCCCATCGCCTCCGTCAGCACCCAGCCGCGGATCACAGCCCCATCGCCTCCGTCAGCACCCAGCCGCGGATCACAGCCCCATCGCCTCCGTCAGCCTCCACACTATTACTGTAATTGCACGGCCCCGTGGAGAGGGGAGGCCGTATTGCAGGGGCCCTCGGGCTCCAGCTTTATGGTTCTTCCGTCCGTCCAGCACCCCCAGTCTCCGTCCAGCACCCCCCAGTCTCCGTCCAGCACCCCCCAGTCTCCGTCCAGCACCCCCCAGTCTCCGTCCATCCACACGTCTTATATAAGCTGCAAACCTTAAAATAGATTCACTTCAAAAGCTGCGTGAAGACAGAAAAGAAAGCTAATTTCTCTTTTTAATTTTGATATGGAGAGCATGACAACCTTATTGGATGGTTTTATATAGACCTTAGTGGTCCCTGATACTGTATCTGAAGTCTCTTTATATAGACCTTAGTGGTCCCTAATACTGTATCTGAAGTCTCTTTATATAGACCTTAGTGGTCCCTAATACTGTATCTGAAGTCTCTTTATATAGACCTTAGTGGTCCCTGATACTGTATCTGAAGTCTCTTTATATAGACCTTAGTGGTCCCTGATACTGTATCTGAAGTCTCTTTATATAGACCTTAGTGGTCCCTGATACTGTATCTGAAGTCTCTTTTATATAGACCTTAGTGGTCCCTAATACTGTATCTGAAGTCTCTTTTATATAGACCTTAGTGGTCCCTAATACTGTATCTGAAGTCTCTTTATATAGACCTTAGTGGTCCCTGATACTGTATCTGAAGTCTCTTTATATAGACCTTAGTGGTCCCTAATACTGTATCTGAAGTCTCTTTATATAGACCTTAGTGGTCCCTAATACTGTATCTGAAGTCTCTTTATATAGACCTTAGTGGTCCCTAATACTGTATCTGAAGTCTCTTTATATAGACCTTAGTGGTCCCTAATACTGGATCTGAAGTCTCTTTATATAGACCTTAGTGGTCCCTAATACTGGATCTGAAGTCAAATGTTGAGGATGAGTCAGCTTCACTCCTGGGTTGATGCAATGGAGCCCCAAAAGCCCCCCCCCCCCCCCCATGGAGGTGAGCATT
>JABXJD010000096.1:1622500-1632500 GCA_013375575.1 Percina caprodes | reverse complement strand
TCGGGTCAAATCTGACCCTTTAATAAATATCTATATCCAAAATATGAGTTTCTTTTTAACCAAATTACCTTAAAAATGGATTGGATTCCTTTCAATGCAACTATTAGTCAAAATAATTCATAATTTCTGCTTTTTTAACTCAAATATTAGATGTTATTCTAAATAAATGAGGGTAATTGACCATGAAAAGTATACAGTGTAAAACTAGTAAGGTGGTATTAGTGAAAACTCAAAAACAAGTCTGAAATAGGGACAAAAATGTCAAATTATTGTCAGTTTGTGACTTTGCATACAACATTAAGACAAATACAAGTCGATAAATAAGATACATTAGATTCACATGATATTACAATATCCAACATCTAGACTCATGTCACCGTATTGATATAATATCGAGCTCTAGTTTTTATTTCTTGTTTCCCCCGCCTGCATCCTCTGACCCCAGCTGACAGACCCCAAAGCAACAGCTGGGCGTGTCGCCGTGACGATGCTACGCCGTGTGGCGCTGCGGGTGGAGGTGGTTAAAAGATACGTTCAGCATTCTGGGCGTGCTGGTCTTACAGGGAGGTGTGTTCAGGTGCATTCTGGGCGTGCTGGTCTTACAGGGAGGTGTGTTCAGGTGCATTCTGGGCGTGCTGGTCTTACAGGGAGGTGTGTTCAGGTGCATTCTGGGCGTGCTGGTCTTACAGGGAGGTGTGTTCAGGTGCATTCTGGGCGTGCTGGTCTTACAGGGAGGTGTGTTCAGGTGCATTCTGGGCGTGCTGGTCTTACAGGGAGGTGTGTTCAGGTGCATTCTGGGCGTGCTGGTCTTACAGGGAGGTGTGTTCAGGTGCATTCTGGGCGTGCTGGTCTTACAGGGAGGTGTGTTCAGGTGCATTCTGGGCGTGCTGGTCTTACAGGGAGGTGTGTTCAGGTGCATTCTGGGCGTGCTGGTGTTACAGGGAGGTGTGTTCAGGTGCATTCTGGGTGTGCTGGTGTTACAGGGAGGTGTGTTCAGGTGCATTCTGGGCGTGCTGGTCTTACATGGAGGTGTGTTCAGGTGCATTCTGGGCGTGCTGGTCTTACAGGGAGGTGTGTTCAGGTGCATTCTGGGCGTGCTGGTGTTACAGGGAGGTGTGTTCAGGTGCATTCTGGGCGTGCTGGTCTTACAGGGAGGTGTGTTCAGGTGCATTCTGGGCGTGCTGGTGTTACAGGGAGGTGTGTTCAGGTGCATTCTGGGCGTGCTGGTCTTACAGGGAGGTGTGTTCAGGTGCATTCTGGGCGTGCTGGTCTTACAGGGAGGTGTGTTCAGGTGCATTCTGGGTGTGCTGGTGTTACAGGGAGGTGTGTTCAGGTGCATTCTGGGTGTGCTGGTGTTACAGGGAGGTGTGTTCAGGTGCATTCTGGGCGTGCTGGTCTTACAGGGAGGTGTGTTCAGGTGCATTCTGGGCGTGCTGGTGTTACAGGGAGGTGTGTTCAGGTGCATTCTGGGTGTGCTGGTGTTACAGGGAGGTGTGTTCAGGTGCATTCTGGGCGTGCTGGTGTTACAGGGAGGTGTGTTCAGGTGCATTCTGGGCGTGCTGGTCTTACAGGGAGGTGTGTTCAGGTGCATTCTGGGCGTGTTGTCATCCTTGCATGAGGATAAAGAGGAGTTGGGACGTGTTCATCTGCTACTAGAGCCCGACCGATATATCAGAATATATGTTGATGTTCTTCTGTTCTGTTCATATTATTTTAGTGAGAACTCATAAAAACTACAAATAACTCATGTTAGGGAAATCTGTTCATGTTGTGTAACGCGTTTCTGGATTTAAAAAAATATATATATGCAGGATATTTTTAAATAACCAAATATTCGTATCGGTATCGGCCTTAAAACTCCCTCATCTGTCGGGCTCTATCTGGGACCCAGTGAATATTAAACTTTAGCTATACTTATTTCTTTTTTTGGAAATCTTAATCGTAATATATGTTATAAAAATCCCGATTACACCTTCAGCCCCAAAGCTTTCAGCCCTAGTGTGAACGTTAGATCTAACAGTAGGTGGAAGGACTGGCGGCATCGTTGGTGATAACGGCCGTCCATCTTTCAGAGAGAAGAAGAAATCCGTGGTCCAAGGTTGTGTTCACTGCTCACGCCGAAGAGGAGGAGGAGGAGGAGGAGGAGGAGGTGGAGGAGGAGGCCGGCCCCTAAAGAGAAGGTGCTTAGGTTCAGAGAAAAGAGGAAGCAATTACGAAAATAAAAGCCCTTGCACTGCAAGAATTCTCATCTCTGCAGTTGCCATGGGAACAGGCCTGGGCCTCCTCCTCCTCTTCATCGAACCGCTCTGCAGCACAGCACAATGAAACAGAGAGACCTTATAGAGAGATTTACACAGAAGGAGAAAGGAGGGGGAAAGGAGGAGAGAGAGAGAGAGAGGGGGGGAGGGAAACTTTCCTTTTCCTTTTTTTCTGATTTCTTTTCCGTCTGAGACGAGCAGCTGAGAGATTATTATCATCTGCGGTTCATTCACTGGTTTAAAGTACAGTTTCTGTATTTTATAGCCTCTATTTCCCATGTTTTTGTGTCTATGTGACTGATGGGAACAACAATCTCTGCGAGCTGCAATGTAACGTTAACGGGCAAATGTTCAGCGTCAGTTAGCGTCCAAACTCAGATTATTATTCTAAGTGTGTGATGACATTATGGGATGGATGCCTACAGAGATAGACCTTTTAGTTAAAGAGTAAAATCCTTTTAGTTTAACATGAAACAGAAATCACCATCACCAAACCCACCAGACTCCATGTAAATAATCACTACTTTCAAGACGGCTTTTGTTAGTTTTATTTAGTTTCTGTCCACTTTGAATGAAGTGTGTTTTATGATGATAAAAGTAGTGATTATTTACATGGAGTCTGGTGGAGATATGCTGCTCTATACACGCTAAAAGTAGTGATTATTTACATGGAGTCTGATGGAGATATGCTGCTCTATACATGCTAAAAGTAGTGATTATTTACATGGAGTCTGGTGGAGATATGCTGCTCTATACACACTAAAAGTAGTGATTATTTACATGGAGTCTGGTGGAGATATGCTGCTCTATACATGCTAAAAGTAGTGATTATTTACATGGAGTCTGGTGGAGATATGCTGCTCTATACATGCTAAAAGTAGTGATTATTTACATGGAGTCTGGTGGAGATATGCTGCTCTATACACACTAAAAGTAGTGATTATTTACATGGAGTCTGGTGGAGATATGCTGCTCTATACACACTAAAAGTAGTGATTATTTACATGGAGTCTGGTGGAGATATGCTGCTCTATACACGCTAAAAGTAGTGATTATTTACATGGAGTCTGGTGGGTTTGGTGATGGTGATTTCTGTTTCATGTTAAACTAAAAGGATCTTACTCTTTAACTAAAAGGTCTATCTCTGTAGGGATCCATCCCATAATGTTGTCACACACTTAGAATAATAATCTGAGTCTGTCAGCAGCAACAATGAACATCTGTCCTGTAGAGTTACATTACAGCCCGGTTCACTGCTGCCGGTTACAGCGTTCACGCTCAATACTGGACCAGTTTCAGAGATATTTGTCCACATCAGTCACTTATAATACTGAAGGTAACCTTTAAACAGGTAATCCAAAGTGTCCCAGAGCAGAGACACCAAAAAAAATAGGAAAAGTAAAGTAGAAATAAAAATCAAAGGCTGTTGATAATAAACCCCTGCAGAGATGGAGAGAGGGGGAGAGAGAGAGAGAGAGAGAGAAAAGCAGGAAACAGCTGGAGGCTTCAGAGGAAATACAGCAGCAGCTCGGCTCAAGTCAAAAAGCATCCATGTGAGGAAAATATGATGCAGGAGGGAAATAAATCCAAAGTTTTGGGGGAGTTATTGAATCCTCCCTCCCTGCATCCTCCCTCCAGCTCTTTTCCTTTGTATTGTTTGGCTCTGAGCTGCTGTGACAGTAACATTCCCCGCTGGGATTCATAAAGTACTCGTCCTGCCATCAATCCATCCAACAAACAGTGGTAGTATGTACCTCTGTGAGGGGTAATGCAGAGCGAGGCGGTTGTCATGGCGAATACAACCCGACAGGGTCAGCAGGACGCTCTACGCTCTTTTTTATCCCGATTATTACACTGCTACTTACCAAAAACATCAATAATTTGACAAAAAATATTGATTTAAATTGGAATTTATTGATTTAACGCTCATGTTGTCCACATGTTGTCCACATGTTGTCCTCATGTTGTCCACATGTTGTCCACATGTTGTCCTCATGTTGTCCACATGTTGTCCACATGTTGTCCTCATATTGTCCACATGTTGTCCACATGTTGTCCTCATATTGTCCACATGTTGTCCACATGTTGTCCACATGTTCTCCTCATGTTGTCCACTTGTTGTCCTCATGTTGTCCACATGTTGTCCTCATGTTGTCCACATGTTGTCCTCCTGTTGTCTTCATGTTGTCCTCATGTTGTCTTCATGTTGTCTTCATGTTGTCTTCATGTTGTCCTCATGTTGTCCTCATGTTGTCCTCATGTTGTCCTCATGTTGTCCTCATGTTGTCCTCATGTTGTCATATATCAATGTTCTTTTTAATTCCCCAAAGTAACATGATTGACCAAGAGAAGATGTTCTGACCCTTCACCCTGCAACCTGCAGCCTGCACCCTGCAGCCTGCTCCTTGCAGCCTGCTCCCTGCAGCCTGCAACCTGCACCCTGCAACCTGCAACCTGCACCCTGCAACCTGCACCCTGCAACCTGCAACCTGCAGCCTGCACCCTGCAGCCTGCACCCTGCACTCTGCAGCTTGCACCCTGCACCCTGCAGCCTGCTCCTTGCAGCCTGCTCCCTGCAGCCTACTCCCTGCACCATGCACCCTGCTCCCTGCACCCTGCTCCCTGCAGCCTGCTCCCTGCACCCTGCTCCCTGCACCCTGCTCCCTGCAGCCTGCTCCCTGCACCCTGCAGCCTGCTCCCTGCAGCCTGCTCCCTGCACCCTGCTCCCTGCAGCCTGCTTCTGCAGCCTGCACCCTGCTCCCTGCAGCCTGCTTCTGCAGCCTGCTCCCTGCTCCCTGCTCCCTGCAGCCTGCTTCTGCAGCCTGCACCCTGCTCCCTGCAGCCTGCTCCCTGCTCCCTGCACCCTGCTCCCTGCTCCCTGCAGCCTGCTCCCTGCACCCTGCAGCCTGCTCCCTGCAGCCTGCTCCCTGCACCCTGCTCCCTGCAGCCTGCTTCTGCAGCCTGCACCCTGTTCCCTGCACCCTGCTCCCTGCAGCCTGCTCCCTGCACCATGCACCCTGCTCCCTGCAGCCTGCACCCTGCTCCCTGCACCCTGCTCCCTGCACCATGCACCCTGCTCCCTGCAGCCTGCACCCTGCTCCCTGCAGCCTGCTTCTGCAGCCTGCACCCTGCACCCTGCTCCCTGCAGCCTGCACCATGCACCCTGCTCCCTGCACCATGCACCCTGCTCCCTGCTCCCTGCACCCTGCTCCCTACAGCCTGCACCCTGCTCCCTGCAGCCTGCACCCTGCTCCCTGCACCCTGCACCATGCACCCTGCTCCCTGCAGCCTGCTCCCTGCAGCCTGCAGCCTGCACCCTCCCTCGTGGTCTCAAAGGCCGTTCATCTCAGCTGTCAGGGGACAGATCTCTCACCGTTACCGGCTCACACAAAGGTCGAGACAAATAGTCTTTCAACATGCGGGGAAAAACAATCTGAAATAAGACAAGAATATGAAAGAAATCATCTCTAACCCTGGTGTTGTCTTCCCGTCCACCAGGAAACTTTCTGTTTTTCTGGGTCAAACGTTTTTTGACACTTTTGTCGCTTTTATTAATGTTTTTGTCACTTTTTTCATCGTTTTTTGAAGCTTTTGTTGACGTTTTTGTCAGCTGATCTGGTGTCAGCTGATCTGCAGCGTGTGGTAAAACACACACAGCTTCATGTTCATTCAGATCTTTTGATGTGCCATTTCCTTAATTAAATATATTTCAACTTTTAATCTCCACTACCACCACCTTACTAGTTTTACTACTTTTAGGAATTCATGGTCAATAACCCTCATTTATATAGAATTATACCTAATATTAGAGATAAAAAAGCAGAAATTATGAATTATTTTGACTAATAGTTAAGATCAGAGGAATGAAAGAGCGTTGGAAGGAATCCATTTTATGGTAATTTGGTTAAAAAGAAACTCATATTTCAGATATAGACATTTTTAAAGGGGTCAGATTTGACCCGAGGCTGCGCTAGTGTCACACAGTTTCATCAGCTGACTGTGGTTCAAGCTGAGGGTGGAGAGCCTGGTTACAGCCGGCCGTTGGCAGGAGCTGATCTCTTATTGTGGGATATGAATGTGTGCTTCTACGTCTCAGGGGACCCGTCTCCACTGGGAAGACATCCTAACAAGCTGTTAAAGCCTCTGATTCATGGACCTAGAACCAAGAACAGACCCGTTTCTGTTGTTTTGGCGAGGCGGCTTTCTGCAGCTCCCCGCTCCACATGAATCATTACAGATCATTCAGATCATTCAGATTATTCAGATCATTCAGATTATTCTGATTGTTCATGTGCAGTTTCAAAAGTCTCAGACATGAGAGTAACCTTCTCTCAACAACAGACAGATTTTTGATTTGGATTTTTTAAATAATCGCTTTTTGCTGTACAGCCCCCCCTACAGGTTTCTCTATAGAGCCCCCTACAGGTTTCTCTATAGAGCCCCCTACAGGTTTCTCTATAGAGCCCCTACAGGTTTCTCTATAGAGCCCCCTACAGGTTTCTCTATAGAGCCCCCTACAGGTTTCTCTATAGAGCCCCCTCCCGCGTCTATAGTAATGTGTGTATGAATGCAAGGTGTGAGGACTTATTTCTGTGGTGCGTTTGTGTGCGTTTCAGATGCTGGGAACTCTCCCCGCTGTCCCCATCAAGGTGCCTCAAGTCAGCTCCCTGCACTGGCTGGCAGGACAAGCAGCCACTATGCTACCTCAGGTATCACCTCACTCTTCCAACCAATCACAGTCCTCTGGTGGAACATCAGAGGACACACACACACACAATCACACACACACAGAGAGACACACACACACACATATATACACAGTCGGTCCCAGTCCGAGAGGAGATGTCAGATTCTCCTTAAATCTTTACATTCATTCCCTGAAGGAGCCGAGCAGGCCGTGTACTTCAGTAAAAGTTAATCTACGTATTAGTACTTTGGCTTGAGTAGAATATCGTAGTACTCTTTCCACCTCTGGCCCTCACAGAGCTAATTAAATCCCTCGGTGTAATTCAGGGTCCCCGCGGGGTCTGAACAGCGGTATGCTCTCTCTTATATACCCCGACTATCAGACAGCACAACAAGCACTTAAAACGTACATTTATATAACTTTTTACTCTACTGTACTTATGTATAGTATTGCACTGTATAGTGTATTTATTGTTTGGTATTTATGTAGATTTTATGGGTATTAAGGCGCGTATGAGCGCTGTAATTTCCATTTTTATGGATGAAATGAACGTAAATGTAGCTTTTATATGCCCACCCATGACGTAAATGGACTGTTCTTATACAGCTGTTCTAGTCTTAAGGACTCCTCAAAGTACTTCATAGTACAGGAACCATTCACATTCACACACATTCATACACTGTGCCACCTGCTCATCAGACACACACTCACACATTTACACGCCGCTGGGGCATCGGGGGCAACTCGGGGTTCAGTGTCTTGCCCAAGGACACTTCCACATGGGACTGCAGGGCCAGGGATCGAACCCCCAACCTTCCGATTGGAAGTCTTAAATATAATATTAGAAATATAAGGCCTTAAAAGCTTTGATGGTGTTCTTTGCCCCAACGTCGCCTTCCAGGCAGCTAACCCTTACCTTAACCCTAAACTTAAACATTGCCTTGTTGTGTGGAAGGAGACATGGGGGCAAAGAACACCATCGAGGGTGAATTACGGGGGCAAGGGCCCCCATTGGTGTCTTTTTTTTGTTGGTGGGGGTCCAAAACTGGGCTTTTTCCTGATGTTTTTGTTCCTTTTTTTTTAGCTTTTTCGTCGCCTTTTCAAGTTTTTTTTCCAAGTTTTTTGTTTTTGTCTCTTTTTTTAAATACATGCATACCTGTCCCAGGACCTCCATAGATAGTTGAAGATATTTCTCCCCCCCCCCCAAAAAATAAAGAACCCACAGTCACGCCCTTGCTTAAAAGTCTTATATTTCTTTAGAAAGTCTTGAGTTTTGTTCTCAAAGGTCTAACATTTGTGTCCTTTCATTAGATTAAATAACTCCCTCATTGCTCTTAAGTCAAAGTTAATCAAAGTGTATATAATATATAATAATAGTATAATAGTATAAGTACAGTATTTCTGTAGGGAGGTTGAGTTTGTGGCTGCAGTGTTGTCAGACGTCCAGCAGGTGTCGCCACACATCAGCTCCGAGTCAGACATGATGGGATGTGTGCCAGGCAGATGACTCGCTGTCCTCTGATTGGACGACAGGAAGCATCAGCAGCCCGCCCATGTCTGGGGGTCTTCCTGGCTTTTCTTGGCGAGGGGTTTAGAAAATGTGACATTTTTAATAAAAAGAAATGCAGTTTTCCCCAAAACATTTGGAGTCTTTTGTAGGTTTAGGTTTAAATTCAGATTATCGGTATCAACGTTTAATTACCTGATAACTGATAAAGTTAGTTAATTAAACAGTTGTTTTCCCACCCACACACACACACACACACACACACACACACACACACACATTTAAATACACACAGAGACACTCAAATACACACAGACACACACACACACTCAAATACACACACACACACACAGACGCAAACACACACACATACAACACAAGGGTTACTTCAGCTCAGGTGCTGCACCTAAATCTTAAAATGGCGGGAAAGCCCTGAAATGATAATCTCAAATCTCTCAAATTAAATTTATTATTGTTATTATTATATTCCTGCAGGTCAGGCCAAAGACCCAGATCCCAGACAGCCTCCCCCACAGTCCGTGTCAGGAGCCGCAGCCTCTCGGCCTGCCGAGGGCCACGGCGGTGGTCAGTCCGAAGAGCCAGGGCCCCACGTTGCCCACCGCCAACAGCACCTTCAGCCCCAAGCGCCAGAGCGACACCTCGCCGCCCCCTGCCCCGCCACACGCCCCGTCGGCGGGCCCAGGCTCAGGCAGCCCTGTCCAGCATGCCTCCGCGGGGCCCGGTGTGGCGTACGCCATCATCGCCACCTCCCCCGCCCCCGGCAACGGGGTGTCCCCCGTCAGCGAGGCCGTCAAGGTGCAGCCACTGCTCTTCAGCGCTGACAACAAGGCTGGTGTCTCCACCAACACCACTGAATATATACTGTATTAAATATGAATTATTCTGCCACAAACATTTTAACAGATTTTAAGATTCAAAGACATCAGAAAATCAGTCCTTTTGTCTGTGAATTTGATTCATTTCAACATTTGTGATTCTGTAGTGTCTAACCCATTATGGGATGGATCCCTACAGAGATAGACCTTTTAGTTAAAGAGTGAGATCCTTTTAGTTTAACATGAAACAGAAATCACCATCACCAAACCCACCAGACTCCATGTAAATAATCACTACTTTTAGCGTGTATAGAGCAGCATATCTCCACCAGACTCCATGTAAATAATCACTACTTTTAGTGTGTATAGAGCAGCATATCTCCACCAGACTCCATGTAAATAATCACTACTTTTAGCGTGTATAGAGCAGCATATCTCCACCAGACTCCATGTAAATAATCACTACTTTTAGCGTGTATAGAGCAGTTATCTCCACATGTAAATGGGTGAATTAAGAGTTTATTTCAACCAGACCAGAGTGGTGATTGGTGGAACAGTAGAAAGATGAACCAAGGCGGCTTTTGGTAATTTTATTTAGTTTCTGAATTTAGTTACTTTGAATGAAGTGTGTTTTACGATGATAAAAGTAGTGATTATTTACATGGAGTCTGGTGGAGATATGCTGCTCTATACACACTAAAAGTAGTGATTA
>JABXJD010000096.1:1570000-1615000 GCA_013375575.1 Percina caprodes | reverse complement strand
AAAGAACTGATAAAAAAAAAAAAAAAAGAGCCTCCTCACTCGATTCAAGTATTTTTTAAAAACACCTACAGTGCTTACGAGATTTCATTTTTTATGTTATTTTCTATTTATTAATGTTTCTTGGCCTTAATGTATTTATTACAAGACGTTAGATCACGGCAGGACGCCGCCTCAAAGATATTTCCTTTTTTTTGGGTTGTTTTTCCAACACAGGTATAATTCTAGCGAGAGAGAACGTAGCGCTAGCGTCGTAGTCACTGAACACGAAGCATCGGACTGTACATTGATATATCTTCTGCGTAGATGTTCTCATTCTCCTACGAACAATGTTTTTGCCATAATAATTCAGGAAAAATGTTTTCATCGTGTATGTAAACGAGCCTTCAAACAAAAACAGAGAATAACTTTTTTTCAGTATTAATAGAGTTAAAGTCAAAGTATTTAAGAAAAAAAACTTACAGAAATTAGCGTTTCTAGTGGAGATTTTAGTATTTTCATGCTGATGCCTGTTGATACGTGTGCGTTTGGAGTATTGAAGGGGATCACTGTACATATGTTGTATTATTATTCTTATGATTATGGTTATCGCAGGTTTGTTTTTATCTGAAACAGGCGAGTCTCTGAGTGCTCGGCTGTTTGTTTTCTGCTCTGCAGCGACACAACCAACGCTAGGCGGCTCCTTTTTGAGTTTTTAGGAGGTCGCAGAATCAAGAAAAACATCTGAAAATAGAGAAGTTTTGGCCATGAATCCACAAAACGTTATGGAACGGATTTCTAAGGAGGTCGACCTTCCTGTTAAAGAGTAAGATCCTTTTTTTATATATAAAAATATAAAAACAGCCCACCAGACTCCATGGAAATAATCAGTGATTCTAGCATCGTAAAGTGCACGTCATACAAAGTCGACAGACTCAAAATAAAACTACATAAAGCCGTTTTGGGTCGTCTTTCCACTTTTACATCCATCACAACTCTCGTTTTTGTTGACATAAACTCATATTTTACTGATTTACATGTGAACATACGCTGGCTCTACACACGCTAAAAGGGCTGGTTTTTTTAATGGAGTCTGGTGGGTTTAGCGCTAGCGACTTCAGACTGTTTCTGGTTGAACAGAAAGGTCTCAAAGAGGGTTTAAAGGTCTATCTCTGTAGGGATCCATCCCATAATGTTGTCACACACTTAGAATAATAACCTGAGGTTGTCAGCGGCAACAAGAGAACTTTAAGTGGACGCTGACTGAAGCTGAACATCTGTCCTGTAGGGTAACATCTGGTTGTGTTGCATCGCAGAAAACAAAGAGTCGAAACCGCAAAAAGAGACCAAGTGTTCAAGTTTGTTCGCAGCTGCACTCCAACACGTCCGAGTGGATGTGCCATGCATCTCCCCGTCCCACCCCCGTCCCCCCCCCTTTAAAACCAGTATAGAAAATATGCCAAAAACCTTTTCTTTGTTTTGTACTGGGATCATCTCATCGATAATGTCTCTTCTCTCCCTGCCTATTTCATATCTTCTGCCTCGGAGGTTTTTGTTGTTGTTGTTGTTGTTTTTGACTCCTACGAGCCTGTTAGTCTGTTACAGATCAACACTGCCTCACGTCCAAATCCTTCTCCAAGCCGGGGGGGCCGTCTTTGTTGCTTCGTTTTGTTTTAGAGACGCCAGTCAATCAGAAACGGACCGTTTGACTGTCTTCGGACTCGCAGGACAAAGACGCCGACGTCCCCCAAATCGAAGCGGGACGCCGGCTTCCTGTCCCGCTCACTCCGTTTGTCTCGCTAGTCTTCCTGCTGGTCCAGAAAGGTTCAGTTTAAGTGTTCAAAAAGCAGATTGAGTCCATTTCTTTGTTATTCATCGACCTGTCCTCTGCTACGAAGGGTTCGGTCAGAATTCAGACAGAAGAATGCCTTCATCACGAGATAGAAGACCGAGTGGTTTTATTTTGTATTTCTAATCATATCACGTCTCTAAGATACTCGAAAAAAGATCTTTAGAAGCATCTGCACGGCACAAAGAGTCTGAAATACAGCGGCGTATCCATGGCAACGAACAAAGTCCGGCTCGCAGGGAAGAAACGACGACGAGCAATATGATATAATATCAAACATATTTACCCCCAAAACACATCAATGCTCCCACTCTGAAGCAGAAATGCTAAAGGCCTCCCATGGCGTCTACCCCCCCCCCCCACCCCACCCCCCACCACCCCGATGGGAGAGTCACGCATCCGTCACTTAGCAACGAGTAGCCTACAAGATGCTAACAACAGACTTCTGTAATGTCTGAAGTCTATAGATAGATAAACATATATATCTCTAAAGATAGATAGGTCTATATATATAGATCTATCTATCTATATATGTGTATAGATGTATACATATATATATATATATATATATATATATATATATATATATATATATATATATATATATATATATATATATATATATATATATATGTGTAAGTATGCCCTTTAACACAGAGCCTGGCAGGAGTGTGGTTGTAGTTAAATGATCCCTTAAATAACCATATAATGTGTATTTTATTTTGAGTCTGGCTGCCTCGCCTGATATCTGAACCCCGGTCTGCTCATATCTTTATTCATATCTTTATATCTTTAAAATGAAGTGCTTTTGTCAAAGAAAAGAGCAGAATTTGTAGAATTTCACGTAGGTCCTCATAAGTTTAGGAAGCCATGTTTGTAGTTGTTTGTCGCAGTTTGAGTCTCTTGAATGTATAAAAATTCAAATTTGATCCCAAAAATAAGTTTATGAACCCATGTTAAAGTGGACTAAAAAGAGGAATAAAAAAGCATCTTTTAGAAATAGATCTTAATGCCTTAATTAAAAAAAATCAGGAAAATCAACCTTAAAGGACACCAATTAACTTTGTGAATGAATAATGTCTCAGAAATAAATAAATGTTCTTCCTTAAAATACAGGGGGCATAAATATACCCCCCCTGCCCCCCTATGTTAAATTCCCATAGAGACAGGCAGGTTTTTATTAGTTATTTCATGGATGAGGATACTACGCCTCCTGATTTTCTCCGTATCGTCCAGCCCTACATCAACATATTAATATCCTGTTAATGGAGACTTATTATCAATATTTTGGAGTTGCAGATGGATTCAGAAGATTTAATCTGAGAATTCAGCTTCCTCTTAAGAAATATTCCCAGTACTCTTCCCAGGCTCTGTGTGTCACCAACAGCTGATCTGCATTACTTTGTACCTAACTTGCCTTTATGAATGCATAAAATCAGTTTTACCAGAACGAGATGCATATCGAGAGAGAAAGATGAAAAGAAAGATGGAAACTATATCAGCGCTCCGTGGACCGTGCCGCGTCGATGCTCCACCCGTCAAGCCCTAAAAAACAAGAGATACCCATCTGCCACCCCCCAAAACCTCCTCATCCGTTTCTAGAACTCTTCTCCGGGAGAAACTGTGCAGTCCTTAAACAGATCTATTTTAATACACGACACAACATTTGAACAAATGAGAAAAAAAAAACATTTTTATATTCTTTTATCAAGGAGCAAAAGAGAGAAAACAGAACATTGGATTTTCTATTGTTTCTGCATTCTGACTTCGAGCTTGCAGCGTTCGATGTATTATTTTGCCATGAGGAGACGAAGGCGACGACACGCTTAGATGGAAAATTAAAAATGTCTGTTGGCTGTTGAAGTAGAAGTTTTTTCTTTCTCATTAATAAAGGGGACTGTCCTTGTGGATAGTGTGTATAGGAAAGTGTTTGTCTTAAATATGCCAATGTAGTTTTTTCTTCTTTATGATGCATTAAAAAGTTGATTGATGGCAGTTGGTAAATGATTAAAGAGTAGTCTCACTTTTTTGTACCAAGTTCTTACGAAAAATGGAATCATTAATAAACAAAATTCAAGAACAAATGAATGAAGCGTCTGTTTTGTTATAGCCACAAAGTGCTGTACATCCGCTGATGCGTCCGGATACATCTTGGAGGGGGCTCAGCTCCTGCACTGGTTGCTTCAGCGATGGACGTCTGGACCGTAAGTCATAGTATAGTATGTCAAAAAAAGTCAATAGTATAGTATGTCAAAAAAAAAGTTATAGTATAGTATGTAGATAAAAGTCATAGTATAGTATGTCTAAAAAAAAAGTCATAGTATAGTATGTCAAAAAAAAGTCATAGTATAATATGTCGGAAAAAAGTTATAGTATAGTATGTAAAAAAAAATTATAGTATAGTATGTCAAAAAAAGTCATAGTATAGTATGTCGAAAAAAGTCATAGTATAGTATGTCGAAAAAAAGTCATAGTATAGTATGTCGGAAAAAATTATAGTATAGTATGTCAAAAAAAAGTCATAGTATAGTATGTCGGAAAAAAGTCATAGTATAGTATGTCGAAAAAAATTATAGTATAGTATGTCGAAAATAAGTCATAGTATAGTATGTCAAAAAAAGTCAGTATAATATGTCGAAAAATGTCATAGTATGTCAAAAAAAAGTCATAGTATAATATGTCGGAAAAAAGTTATAGTATAGTATGTAAAAAAAAATTATAGTATAGTATGTCAAAAAAAGTCATAGTATAGTATGTCGAAAAAAAGTCATAGTATAGTATGTCGAAAAAAGTCATAGTATAGTATGTCGAAAAAAAGTCATAGTATAGTATGTCGGAAAAAATTATAGTATAGTATGTCAAAAAAAAGTCATAGTATAGTATGTCGGAAAAAAAAGTCATAGTATAGTATGTCAAAAAATTGTTATAGTATAGTATGTCGATTAAAGTCATCGTATGTCAAAATCAATCATAGTATTTTAATAATAACTTATACTGGTAATTGATGTCCAGTGCCAGAGCACCTGACAGCCCAGGAGATGAAGTGTCCACTCAGGGACTTGAACCAGCAACCCTTCAGTTCCCAACACAACTACCTATGGACTGAGCTACTGTCCACACTTGGAAAACAGTTAAGTCGATTAAAAGCAAAAAAGTCATAGTATAGTATTTCGGAAAAAAGTCAAGAGGATATTATGTCAAAAAAGCATAAAAAGTCAGAGTATAGTATGTCCAAAAAAGTAATAAAAGTTATAGTATAGTATGTCGGAAAAAAGTAATAAAAGTCATAGTATAGTATGTCAAAAAGGTATAAAAAGTCATAGTTTAGTATGTCTAAATTAATCATAGTATTTTAATAACAGCTTTTACCTGTAATTGATGTCCAGTGAAAGAGAAACTGCCAGCTCAGGAGATGATATGTCCTCTCAGGGACTTGAACCAGTGACCTTCCAGTCCCCATCCCAACTACCTAAGGACTGAGCTATAGTATGCATGTACATAGTGAGTCGAAAAAAAGTCATAGTATAGTACGTCGAAAAAAAGTTATAGTATAGTATGTTGAAAACAGTTATAGTATAGTATGTTGAAAACAGTTATAGTATAGTAAGTCATAGTATAGTATGTCGAAATAAATCATAGTATTTTAATAATAACTTATACTGGTAATTGATGTCCAGTAAAAGAGCACCTGACAGCCCAGGAGGTGAAGAGTCCACTGAGGGACATGAACCAGCAACCCTTCAGTTCCCAACACAACACCTATGGACTGAGCTACTGCCTTCTGCACTCAAACAACAGTTAAGTCGATAAAAGGACAAAAGTCATAGTATAGTATGTCGAAAAAGCATAAAAAGTCATAGTATAGTATGCCGAAAAAAGTCATTGTATAGTATGCCGAAAAAAGTCAATAGTGTAGTATGTTGGAAAAAGTCATAGTATAGTATGTCGAAAAAAAGTCATAGTATAGTATGTCGAAAAAAGTCAATAGTGTAGTATGTTGTAAAAAGTCATAGTATAGTATGTCGGAAAAAAAAGTCATAGTGTAGTATGTCAAAAAAAGTCAATAGTATAGTATGTCGGGAAAAAAAGTCATAGTATAGTATGTTGAAAAAAGTCATAGTATAGTATGTCGGGAAAAAAAGTCATAGTATAGTATGTTGAAAAAAGTCATAGTATAGTATGTCGGGAAAAAAAGTCAATAGTATAGTATGTCGGGAAAAAAAGTCATAGTATAGTATGTCGAAAAAAGTCATAGTATAGTATGTCGGGAAAAAAAGTCATAGTATAGTATGTCAAAAAAAAGTCATAGTATAGTATGTCGAAAAAAGTCATAGTATAGTATGTCGGAAAAAAATCACAGTATAATATGCCGAAAATAGTCATAGTATAGTATGTCGGAAAAAAAAAGTCATAGTATAGTATGTCAAAAAATTGTTATAGTAAAGTATGTTGAAAAAGTATAAAAAGTCAGAGTATAGTATGTCGATTAAAGTCATCGTATGTCAAAATAAATCATAGTATTTTAATAATAACTTATACTGGTAGTTGATGTCCAGTGCCAGAGCACCTGACAGCCCAGGAGGTGAAATATCCACTCAGGGACTTGAACCAGCAACCCTTCAATTCTTAACCCAACTACCTATGGACGGAACTGCTGTCCACACTTGGAAAACAGTTACATCGATTAAAAGTAAAAAAGTCATAGTATAGTATGTCGAAAAAAAGTCATAGTATAGTATGTCAAAAAAAAGTCATAGTATAGTATGTCGAAAAAAGTCATAGTATAGTATGTCGGAAAAAAAAGTCATAGTGTAGTATGTCAAAAAAAGTCATAGTATAGTATGTCGGGAAAAAAAGTCATAGTATAGTATGTCGGGAAAAAAAGTCATAGTATAGTATGTCGAAAAAAAGTCATAGTATAGTATGTCGGAAAAAAATCACAGTATAATATGCCGAAAATAGTCAGTATAGTATGTCAAAAAATTGTTATAGTAAAGTATGTCGAAAAAGCATAAAAAGTCATAGTATAGTATGTCAAAAAAAGTCATAGTATAGTATGTCGGAAAAAAATCACAGTATAATATGCCGAAAATAGTCATAGTATAGTATGTCGGGAAAAAAAAGTCATAGTATAGTATGTCAAAAAATTGTTATAGTAAAGTATGTTGAAAAAGTATAAAAAGTCAGAGTATAGTATGTCGATTAAAGTCATCGTATGTCAAAATAAATCATACTATTTTAATAATAACTTATACTGGTAGTTGATGTCCAGTGCCAGAGCACCTGACAGCCCAGGAGATGAAATATCCACTCAGGGACTTGAACCAGCAACCCTTCAATTCTTAACCCAACTACCTATGGACGGAACTGCTGTCCACACTTGGAAAACAGTTACATCGATTAAAAGTAAAAAAGTCATAGTATAGTATGTCGAAAAAAAGTCATAGTATAGTATGTCGGGAAAAAAAGTCATAGTATAGTATGTCAAAAAAAAGTCATAGTATAGTATGTCGGAAAAAAAAGTCATAGTATAGTATGTCGGAAAAAAAAGTCATAGTGTAGTATGTCAAAAAAAGTCATAGTATAGTATGTCGGGAAAAAAAGTCATAGTATAGTATGTCGGGAAAAAAAGTCATAGTATAGTATGTTGAAAAAAAGTCATAGTATAGTATGTCGGAAAAAAATCACAGTATAATATGCCGAAAATAGTCATAGTATAGTATGTCGGAAAAAAAAAGTCATAGTATAGTATGTCGGAAAAAAGTCATAGTATAGTATGTCGGAAAAAAAAGTCATAGTATAGTATGTCGGAAAAAAATCACAGTATAATATGCCGAAAATAGTCATAGTATAGTATGTCAAAAAATTGTTATAGTAAAGTATGTCGAAAAAGCATAAAAAGTCATAGTATAGTATGTCAAAAAAAGTCATAGTATAGTATGTCAAAAAAAAGTCATAGTATAGTATGTTGTAAAAAGTCATAGTATAGTATGTCGAAAAAAATTCATAGTATAGTATGTCGGAAAAAAAAGTCATAGTATAGTATGTCAAAAAAAGTCATAGTATAGTATGTCGGGAAAAAAAGTCATAGTATAGTATGTCGGGAAAAAGTCATAGTATAGTATGTCGGAAAAAAAAGTCATAGTATATAGTATGTCGGAAAAAAAAGTCATAGTATAGTATGTCGGAAAAAAATCACAGTATAATATGCCGAAAATAGTCATAGTATAGTATGTCGGAAAAAAAAAGTCATAGTATAGTATGTCAAAAAATTGTTATAGTAAAGTATGTTGAAAAAGTATAAAAAGTCAGAGTATAGTATGTCGATTAAAGTCATCGTATGTCAAAATAAATCATAGTATTTTAATAATAACTTATACTGGTAGTTGATGTCCAGTGCCAGAGCACCTGACAGCCCAGGAGATGAAATATCCACTCAGGGACTTGAACCAGCAACCCTTCAATTCTTAACCCAACTACCTATGGACGGAACTGCTGTCCACACTTGGAAAACAGTTACATCGATTAAAAGTAAAAAAGTCATAGTATAGTATGTCGAAAAAAAGTCATAGTATAGTATGTCGGGAAAAAAAGTCATAGTATAGTATGTCGAAAAAAAAAGTCATAGTATAGTATGTCGGAAAAAGTCAGAGGATATTATGTCAAAAAAGCATAAAAAGTCAGAGTATAGTATGTCCAAAAAAGTAATAAAAGTCATAGTATAGTATGTCAAAATTAATCATAGTATTTTAATAACAGCTTTTACTTGTAATTGATGTCCAGTGAAAGAGAAACTGCCAGCTCAGGAAATGAAATGTCCTCTCAGGGACTTGAACCAGTGACCTTCCAGTCCCCATCCCAACTACCTAAGGACTGAGCTATAGTATGCATGTACATAGTGAGTCGAAAAAAAGTCATAGTATAGTACGTCGAAAAAAAGTTATTGTATAGTATGTTGAAAACAGTTATAGTATAGTAAGTTGAAAAAAGTCATAGTATAGTAGGTCGAAATAAATCATAGTATTTTAATAATAACTTATACTGGTAATTGATGTCCAGTAAAAGAGCACCTGACAGCCCAGGAGGTGAAGAGTCCACTGAGGGACATGAACCAGCAACCCTTCAGTTCCCAACACAACACCTATGGACTGAGCTACTGCCTTCTGCACTCAAACAACAGTTAAGTCGATAAAAGGACAAAAGTCATAGTATAGTATGTCGAAAAAAAGTCATAGTATAGTATGTCGGAAAAGTATACTATGACTTTTTTCGACATACTATACTATGACTTTTTTTTGACATACTATACTATGACTTTTTTTCAACATACTATATACTAAGAGTTTTTTTTGACATACTATACTATGACTTTTTTTGACATACTATACTATGAATTTTTTCAACATACTATACTATGACTTTTTTTCGACATACTATACTATAACTTTTTTTCCGACATACTATACTATGACTTTTTTCAACATACTATACTACGACTTTTTTTGACATACTATACTACGACTTTTTTCGACATACTATAGTATGACTTTTTTTCGATATACTATACTATGACTTTTTTCGACATACTATATTACAACTTTTTTCAACATACTATACTATAATTATTTTCGATATACTATACTATGACTTTTTTCGACATACTATACTATGACTTTTTTCGACATATACACTATGACTTTTTTCGACTTACTATACTATGACTTTTTTTTCGATATACTACACTACAACTTTTTGTTGACATAGCTCAGTCCATAGGTGTTTGGTTGGGAACTGAAGGGTTGCTGGTTCAAGTCCCTGAGCGGACTCTTCACCTCCTGGGACGGCAGTTGCTCTTGCACTGGACATCAATTACCAGTATGTTATTATTAAAATAATATGATGTTGAAAAAAAGTCAGTGTAGTATGTCGAAAAAAGTCATAGTAAATATGTAAAAAATTATACTACATAATGTTGGAAAAAAAGTTAAAAAAAAGTCATAGTATGTCAAAAAAATCATATTTCCAACTGTTTATTAATGCCCAGTGCAAGAGCACCTGGCAGCCCAGCCCAATGAAGTGCCAGCTACCAGTCCACACAGGGAATTAAACCAGCAACCCTCCGGTTCCCAACCCAACTACCCATGGACTGAGTTACTGCCACCCACACTTAGTAAACAGTTAAGTCGATAAAAGTAAAAAAGTCATAGTATAGTATGTCAAAATAAATCATAGTATTTTAATAATAACTTATACTAGTAATTGATGTCCAGTGCAAGAGCAGCTGCCAGTATAGTATGTTGAAAAAGTAAGTCAGTGTAGTACGTAAAAATTCATAAAAAGTGAGTGTAATATGTCAAAAATACTCATAAAAACTCAGTATAGTATGTCAAAGAAGAGTCCACTTAGGGACTTGAACCCAACTGTCGAAAAAAATAAAAAGTCATTGTAGTACATACAAAAATCATAAAAAGTGAGTGTAATATGTCAAAAATACTCATAAAAAGTGAGTGTAATATGACAAAAATACTCATAAAAAGTGAGTGTAATATGACAAAAATACTCATATAAGTCAGTGTAGCATGTTCAAAAAGTCATAAAAAGTCTTTGGATGAATAAAAAAACTCAATGACTGTCAGTTGTCCTTATTAAGTTTATAACAATCAGCAGGTAAGCTTAAGGTACAAAACATGTACAAATACACAGATATAACGAACAATTAAGGTAACAAGTATGTAATACATACGTATGTAGGTAACAAGTATGTAATACATACGTATGTAGGTAACAAGAATGTGGAAGGCAATACAACGTGTGGAGTATCTGCTGCTGTAGATATTGTAGTGTCAAAGGCTAAAATATCTAAAATATCCGAACATGAAGGTTCATCCTCTGGGGAGCAGCAACGATCGGCAGATTCCTAAAATCAGACTTCTAGATGAGTTCTTTGTGTAGAAATGTCCAGATGGCGGCGTCAGAATCCTTGGGAATCATCCTCTGGAGACAATAAATACTGATTTCATGTCTGTGGTTGTCAAGGTGATTTCATTTTGGGCCACAGTCATCAACCAGCAACCCTCGTGTTGTCCTCCGGGGTCAAAAACGGACAAAAAAATTGTCATTTCCGTCCTTTTGTAGACTTTTTTTTTAGTTTTCACTACCACCATCTTACTAGTTTTACTACTTTTTGGAATTCATGGTCAATAACCCTCATTTATATAGAATTAGACCTAATATTAGAGTTAAAAAGCAGAAGTTATGAATTATTTGGACTCAAAAACTGACAAAAATTTGACATTTTTGTCCCTTTTTCTGACTTTTTTAAAAAGTTTCCACTACCACCACCTTACTAATTTTATACTTTTTGGAATTCATGCTCAAAAACCCTCATTTATATAGAATTATACCTAATATTAGAGTTAAAAAGCAGAAGTTATGAATTATTTGGACTCAAAAACTGACAAAAATTTGACATTTTTGTCCCTTTTTCTGACTTTTTTAAAAAGTTTCCATTACCACCACCTTACTAATTTTATACTTTTTGGAATTCATGCTCAAAAACCCTCATTTATATAGAATTATACCTGATATTAGAGTTAAAAAAGCAGAAATTATGAATTATTTTGACTAATAGTTAAGATCAGAGGAATGAAAGAGCGTTGGAAGGAATCCATTTTATGGTAATTTGGTTAAAAGAAACTCATATTTCAGATATAGACATTTATTAAAGGGTCAGATTAGACCCGAGGACGATAGGAGGGTCACATGGAGAGACGTCCCCGAGGACGATAGGAGGGTCACATTGAGAGACGTCCCAGAGGACGACAGGAGGGTCACATGGAGAGACGTCCCCGAGGACGATAGGAGGGTCACATTGAGAGACGTCCCAGAGGACGACAGGAGGGTCACATGGAGAGACGTCCCCGAGGACGATAGGAGGGTCACATGGAGACGTCCCGAGGACGATAGGAGGGTCACATGGAGAGACGTCCCAGAGGACGACAGGAGGGTCACATGGAGAGACGTCCCCGAGGACGATAGGAGGGTCACATGGAGAGACGTCCCCGAGGACGATAGGAGGGTCACATGGAGAGACGTCCCCGAGGACGATAGGAGGGTCACATTGAGAGACGTCCCAGAGGACGACAGGAGGGTCACATGGAGAGACGTCCCCGAGGACGATAGGAGGGTCACATGGAGAGACGTCCCCGAGGACGATAGGAGGGTCACATGGAGAGACGTCCCCGAGGACGATAGGAGGGTCACATGGAGAGACGTCCCCGATAGGAGGGTCTCATAGAAAGCGTCCCGAGGACGATAGGAGGGTCACATGGAGACGCCCCGAGGACGATAGGAGGGTCACATTGAGAGACGTCCCAGAGGACGACAGGAGGGTCACATGGAGAGACGTCCCCGAGGACGATAGGAGGGTCACATGGAGAGACGTCCCAGAGGACGACAGGAGGGTCACATGGAGAGACGTCCCCGAGGACGATAGGAGGGTCACATGGAGAGACGTCCCAGAGGACGACAGGAGGGTCACATGGAGAGACGTCCCCGAGGACGATAGGAGGGTCACATGGAGAGACGTCCCCGAGGACGATAGGAGGGTCACATGGAGAGACGTCCCCGAGGACGACAGGAGGGTCTCATGGAGAGACGTCCCCGAGGACGATAGGAGGGTCACATGGAGAGACGTCCCCGAGGACGATAGGAGGGTCACATGGAGAGACGTCCCCGAGGACGATAGGAGGGTCACATGGAGAGACGTCCCCGAGGACGATAGGAGGGTCTCATGGAGAGACGTCCCCGAGGACGATAGGAGGGTCTCATGGAGAGACGTCCCCGAGGACGATAGGAGGGTCACATGGAGAGACGTCCCCGAGGACGATAGGAGGGTCACATGGAGAGACGTCCCCGAGGACGAGCGCCATCTGGAGCCAGGCGGAGCGCTGAGCTTCAGGGCATCACCTGCGCAGGCGGGCAGCGGGAGCCGAACACGGCGTGGAAATGTTCGATGAGGATGTCGGTGAAGATGTTGATGGGCGTCAGAGCGCTCAGAGACACGGAGCCGTGCCGAGGCCAGACCAGGTTCACCCCGAAGACGCACGCCAGGTTGGACGCGCTCATCTTGTTCACGAGGCTCTGCTGGGACACCTGGAGGTGGAAACACATGAAGGTAAAGATGGTGCAAATGTGAGAGAGCGTAGATGAGATGTGAGAGCTTGTAGAATTTGATTTGAGAGCTTGTAGGAAGAAAATCTGGAGGGTGTCTATCGCCAGATGGGGGGGGGGACAGCAGGGTTTCTATTAGCAGATGAGGGGGTGACAGCAGGGTGTCCATCGCCAGATGAGGGACAACTCTGTCCCGCTTATTTATGTAGCATGAAAGCTAGCGTTAGCTAACTAGCAGCCAGTGAATACCTTTTAATTATCTTAACAATTTTAACAGTCTCACTGAAACACTGGCAGTGAGCTCCAGGTCCTTCACACACACACACACACACACACACACACACACACACACACACACACACACACACACACACACACACACACACACACACACACACACACACACACACACACACACGCTGAGCTCCAGGTCCTGCAGTGGTATATAACGCCTGCCATCTAAATGAAATTGTATTTATTTATAAGCGGGCTGGTTGGTTAGTTTGCTAACGCTAGCTTTCATGCTACATAAATAAGCCGGACAGAGTCATCTGGTGATAGAAAAGTTTTTAGATGTTGCTTTTGTTTGATACACAGTCTCACCCCCATGTTGTCCCCAGAGTAACGCCCTTGCTGTATTTAGTAAAGTCCGTTTTCTATCACTGAAGAATTATCGGGAGGATTAATGTTTCTCTTCCTGTAGTCGTGCCAGTTGATTGATGTATTATTACACTCTGCATGAAATATAATTATTATAATAATAATATAACTCAGACTTACCGTGTGGAGGAAACTCAGCAGGTACTTTGCTACGATGAAATTATGTTCGGGAAGACTTTCAACCACCTGTTTACACCTGGAGACCCTCAGGCTGCTCTCGACACCTGAGACAGGACACAGCATCAGACAGAGGACACTAACAGGGACGTTGTAGAGCGTCCTCTGGTGGACAGACTATGCAACACCATCACTAACAGGGACGTTGTAGAGCGTCCTCTGGTGGACAGACTATGTAACACCATCACTAACAGGGACGTTGTAGAGCGTCCTCTGGTGGACAGACTATGTAACACCATCACTAACAGGGACGTTGTAGAGCGTCCTCTGGTGGACAGACTATGCAACGCCATCACTAACAGGGACGTTGTAGAGCGTCCTCTGGTGGACAGACTATGCAACGCCATCACTAACAGGGACGTTGTAGAGCGTCCTCTGGTGGACAGACTATGCAACACCATCACTAACAGGGACGTTGTAGAGCGTCCTCTGGTGGACAGACTATGCAACGCCATCACTAACAGGGACGTTGTAGAGCGTCCTCTGGTGGACAGACTATGCAACACCATCACTAACAGGGACGTTGTAGAGCGTCCTCTGGTGGACAGACTATGCAACGCCATCACTAACAGGGACGTTGTAGAGCGTCCTCTGGTGGACAGACTATGCAACGCCATCACTAACAGGGACGTTGTAGAGCGTCCTCTGGTGGACAGACTATGCAACGCCATCACTAACAGGGACGTTGTAGAGCGTCCTCTGGTGGACAGACTATGCAACGCCATCACTAACGGGACGTTGTAGAGCGTCCTCTGGTGGACAGACTATGCAACGCCATCACTAACAGGGACGTTGTAGAGCGTCCTCTGGTGGACAGACTATGCAACGCCATCACTAACAGGGACGTTGTAGAGCGTCCTCTGGTGGACAGACTATGCAACGCCATCACTAACAGGGACGTTGTAGAGCGTCCTCTGGTGGACAGACTATGCAACGCCATCACTAACGGGAATCATTTATTTGTCATTATAAACGATTCTGATGAATATAAAAAAATAACATACATAAAAAACGGGAAATAGATCGAGGAATGCCTAATATCGATATTGACTCGTTGACTCACTGAGGAAGTCCTGGACCTGGTTGTAGACCCTGAACGTGAGCAGAGGTTCAGGCAGCTCTCGGAGAAACGTCTTCAGGATCACGGCAGGAACGTGGACGTCTCCGATCTCCTCAAAGTCCACCGCTTTCCCTGAAGACGGTCCAAATAACACACACTATAAATATAATATAATACAACAAAGACACTTTATTGTTCTCAGCGCTGTCAGTCAGACGCCGTTAACGTTAACGGCGTCAACTTTATCGTGAGATTAACGTCTTTTGGGCCTAGCAGACTTTGTAGTTTTTTCTACATTGCTGTTGCAACAAGTAGTGATGTTAAAAGCATGTGAAGCTCCCAACAAAGATAGGATAGAAGTCTCACTCTGGAGATAAAACTAGAGAGATGTCTCACTCTGGAGATAAAACTAGAGAGATGTCTCACTCTGGAGATAAAACTAAAGAGATGTCTCACTCTGGAGATAAAACTAGAGAGATGTCTCACTCTGGAGATAAAACTAGAGAGATGTCTAACTCTGGAGATAAAACTAAAGAGATGTCTCACTCTGGAGATAAAACTAGAGAGATGTCTCACTCTGGAGATAAAACTAGAGAGATGTCTCACTCTGGAGATAAAACTAGAGAGATGTCTCACTCTGGAGATAAAACTAGAGAGATGTCTCACTCTGGAGATAAAACTAAAGAGATGTCTCACTCTGGAGATAAAACTAGAGAGATGTCTCACTCTGGAGATAAAACAGAGAGATGTCTCACTCTGGAGATAAAACTAGAGAGATGTCTCACTCTGGAGATAAAACTAGTGAGATGTCTCACTCTGGAGATAAAACTACAGAGATGTCTCACTCTGGAGATAAAACAGAGACCTGAACACACAGGGTGAAAACAAGATCTGCAGCAATGTGCAGTACAACAAAAATATGGTGTTTTTACAAAATGAAACCATGGAAACCTGTTCTACAACCTTAAAATACAATTATGACCCTGAATATGAGCAGAATCTGGGCCCTTTAAGGGGTCCTTGGCTTATAAAACGTTGTATATATTGAATGATGTGGCACTTTGATAAGATTGCAGGTCAGTCAATGCCTAAAAAGACTTGAATTCGCAGCACACACATATTGATCTTCCCTTCCTGTTACGGAGAGATAAAAGAGCCCCTGCTACTCAGGAAGGGAGACCCCACTCACCCAGGTTATAGAGTTTCTGAACGTCCTTGATGAGCTGGACTCGAGCCGAACGTCTGAAGATCCCCTCGGTCGTCAGACCTCAAACAGACACAGAGTCAGAGATTGGATTTCACGTTTCTGAGAAAGTCACACAGCGTTAAAGTGTTTCACAGATTTATTCACTGCTGTTCCTCTTAAAAATACCAGCAATCATGTTTTATGTTGTATTAAAAGGTCCCATGACATGGTCTCTGAAGTCTCTTTATATAGACCTTAGTGGTCCCCTAATACTGTATCTGAAGTCTCTTTATATAGACCTTAGTGGTCCCCTAATACTGTATCTGAAGTCTCTTTATATAGACCTTAGTGGTCCCTAATACTGTATCTGAAGTCTCTTTTATATAGACCTTAGTGGTCCCTAATACTGTATCTGAAGTCTCTTTATATAGACCTTAGTGGGCCCTAATACTGTATCTGAAGTCTCTTTATATAGACCTTAGTGGTCCCTAATACTGTATCTGAAGTCTCTTTATATAGACCTTAGTGGTCCCTAATACTGTATCTGAAGTCTCTTTATATAGACCTTAGTGGTCCCTAATACTGTATCTGAAGTCTCTTTATATAGACCTTAGTGGTCCCTAATACTGTATCTGAAGTCTCTTTATATAGACCTTAGTGGTCCCTAATACTGTATCTGAAGTCTCTTTATATAGACCTTAGTGGTCCCTAATACTGTATCTGAAGTCTCTTTATATAGACCTTAGTGGTCCCTAATACTGTATCTGAAGTCTCTTTATATAGACCTTAGTGGTCCCTAATACTGTATCTGAAGTCTCTTTATATAGACCTTAGTGGTCCCCTAATACTGTATCTGAAGTCTCTTTATATAGACCTTAGTGGTCCCTAATACTGTATCTGAAGTCTCTTTATATAGACCTTAGTGGTCCCCTAATACTGTATCTGAAGTCTTTTTATATAGACCTTAGTGGTCCCTAATACTGTATCTGAAGTCTCTTTATATAGACCTTAGTGGTCCCTAATACTGTATCTGAAGTCTCTTTATATAGACCTTAGTGGTCCCTAATACTGTATCTGAAGTCTCTTTATATAGACCTTAGTGGTCCCTAATACTGTATCTGAAGTCTCTTTATATAGACCTTAGTGGTCCCTAATACTGTATCTGAAGTCTCTTTATATAGACCTTAGTGGTCCCCTAATACTGTATCTGGAGTCTCTTTATATAGACCTTAGTGGTCCCTAATACTGTATCTGAAGTCTTTTATATAGACCTTAGTGGTCCCTAATACTGTATCTGAAGTCTCTTTATATAGACCTTAGTGGTCCCTAATACTGTATCTGAAGTCTCTTTATATAGACCTTAGTGGTCCCCTAATACTGTATCTGAAGTCTTTTTATATAGACCTTAGTGGTCCCTAATACTGTATCTGAAGTCTCTTTTATATAGACCTTAGTGGTCCCCTAATACTGTATCTGAAGTCTCTTTATATAGACCTTAGTGGTCCCTAATACTGTATCTGAAGTCTCTTTATATAGACCTTAGTGGTCCCTAATACTGTATCTGAAGTCTTTTTATATAGACCTTAGTGGTCCCTAATACTGTATCTGAAGTCTCTTTATATAGACCTTAGTGGTCCCTAATACTGTATCTGAAGTCTCTTTATATAGACCTTAGTGGTCCCTAATACTGTATCTGAAGTCTCTTTATATAGACCTTAGTGGTCCCTAATACTGTATCTGAAGTCTCTTTATATAGACCTTAGTGGTCCCTAATACTGTATCTGAAGTCTCTTTATATAGACCTTAGTGGTCCCTAATACTGTATCTGAAGTCTCTTTCCCAAAATTCAGCCTTGGTCCAAAATACCAGCCACTAGAGCCTCTCCCACAATAAGCTTTCCTTAGCCCCCCTACAGATTTCTCTATAGAGCCCCCAGGTTCCCTTTGGGCCTGCTTATCATTATTAGGTCATCATTACTCACCTTTCTCCTTCAGATAAGTCACCGTCTGAGCGATCACCGGCGGGATCATCGCCTCCCGGTTCTTCTCTCGGATGCTGTCACAAAACAGGTTCAAGTCATCAACTGGAAGCACAGACCGTGTAAATGATGTGTTATTTAACCCGTTGTCTTCCCGCCAAAATTGAAAATCAATACTTTTATTGACGCTTTTTAATCAATGTTTTTAACTTTTTCTTACGTTTTTGTCCCTTTTTTCAATGTTTGTCACTTTTTTGACGTTTTCAACACTACGTAACACTAACTTATTAACTTTAGTTTTACATTATTTTTGGAATTTATGGTTAATAAACCTCATTTATAGGAAATTATACCTAATGTTTGAGTTAGAAAAGCAGAAAATAGGAATAATTGAGACTAAAATTAAAGGAATGGATGTTGATGATAATCACAGACTGGAATATGTCAACTTTTACTCTCAATACTATTTCAAAAACACTTCAATTTGGTTTCAAATGCTATAAAATTGAATAAGACGCCCCAAAATTAATGAAAGTAGAGATTTGTACTTGGCAAAGAGCGTTGGGTGGAATCAATCATGTTATTTTGGGGAATTATAAAGAACATTGATATAGGACAACATGAGGACAACATGAGGACAACATGAGGACAACATGAGGACAACATGAGGGCAACATGAGGACAACATGAGGACAACATGAGGACAACATGAAGACAACATGGGGGCAACATGAGGACAACATGAGGACAACATGAGGACAACATGAGGGCAACATGAGGACAACATGAGGACAACATGAGGACAACATGAAGACAACATGGGGGCAACATGAGGACAACATGAGGACAACATGAGGACAACATGGGGGTTAAGTGACTCACTACTGCAGACTGACTCCGAACTGCTGCGTGGGCAGCGGTGGTCGAGCTGGCGGGGTCCTCACCGAGGGGGGGGGCTCTCCTTTCTGAGCGGCTCGTAGCTTTTCATCGTGTCTGAAAGACACAAACAACTGTGATGATTTACAGTAAATTCACTAATGGTGTGTCTCCAATCGCACACTTCTGTACCTTCATGAGCTATTTGAGGACAAAGTGTGTTCACATTGCTGAAATGCGGTCAAATGCTACGCTACGGAGCGGAAGGGGCGGAGCTAATTTCCAAAACTTTCAATAATGGAGGACGCGGTGGCGAGTCCTGCAACAGAGCTATACCAGACCAAGGCTACTTCACACAAGCTCAGGAAAATGCAAGTCTTCCACAGGTGTTCTACCGGTTTCTCTTTAGAGCCCCCTAAAGGTTTCTCTATAGAGCCCCCCCTACAGGTTTCTCTATAGAGCCCCCCTACAAGTTTCTCTATAGAGCCCCCATACAGGTTTCTCTATAGAGCCCCCCTACAAGTTTCTCTATAGAGCCCCCATACAGGTTTCTCTATAGAGCCCCCCTACAGGTTTCTCTATAGAGCTCTCCCTACAGGTTTCTCTATAGAGAAGACCACCATTTAACTTGAAAAAGTCATATAACCATTCCAGGGACTCAGTTGTTCAGTTGAGGGACATTAAGGTAAAACGACGGCATGGTTCCCCTTTAAGAAAAAACCTGCAGATTCCCTTTGGGTCTTGATGCATGTTACTAACTCGACTTCTTCCCTTTCCTGGAGTCTTGTCTCTCTCGCCCCTCTCCTCTCTCCTCCTATCTCTTCCTGCAGGAGTTTCTGGCTCTGGATCTGTGGAGTCTGGATCTGTGGAGTCTGGATCTGTGGAGTCTGGATAGGTGGTTAAAGTCACCTGCTGCCTCCATGTTCCTGCTCGACACTCTCTGCTACAATCCTCCATGTCTCTCTCTGTCTGTCTCTTCTGTCTCTGTCTGTCTCTTCTTTGTCTGTCTCTTCTGTCTTTCTCTTCTCTGTCTGTCTGTCTCTTCTTTGTCTGTCTCTTCTGTCTTTCTCTTCTCTGTCTGTCTCTTCTCTGTCTGTCTCTTCTCTGTCTGTCTCTTCTGTCTTTCTCTTCTCTGTCTCTGTCTGTCTCTTCTCTGTCTGTCTCTTCTCTGTCTGTCTCTTCTGTCTTTCTCTTCTCTGTCTGTCTGTCTCTTCTTTGTCTGTCTCTTCTGTCTTTCTCTTCTCTGTCTCTGTCTGTCTCTTCTCTGTCTGTCTCTTCTCTGTCTGTCTCTTCTTTGTCTGTCTCTTCTGTCTTTCTCTTCTCTGTCTCTGTCTGTCTCTTCTCTGTCTGTCTCTTCTCTGTCTGTCCGAAAAACAACAGTTTGACCCAGAAAAACAAATCAACGTTAAGACCACACGGGGTTAACTGACCTGAGAACATCGGGGGGGATGATGAGCTGCTCGTAGTTCAGGTGTTCCCCGAGTTCCGCCAGGTAGTTCACGTACGTCAGCTTCTTTCCAAACTTGTGACTAAAGAAGAAGAAACTTGAATGAGACCGAAGACAGTTTGACTTCCTGTTGGCGAGACGGCGAGCTGGTACCTGATCAGAGGTTTGAAAAGGGTCCACACGATTCGGATGAAGTTTGTCGGATGGACGACGTACAGAGTTTTCAGGTTCTTCTTGTATCTGTACACACACACACACACACACACACACACACACACACACACACACACACACACACAAAACAAATTAAAAATACTCAACTATTTCCACTCTGCCTGGTTAAGGCTAGAAGGGATATTGCTGTGGCCGGGTTGGTTCAGCGGTAGAGCGGGCGCACATATACTGAGAGGTTTACGCCTCAACGCAGAGGTCAAGGGTTCAAATCCGACTTGCATGTGTCCCCCCCCCACTCTCTCGCTCCCCCCTTTCTCACCTAGTTGTCCCATCAAATAAAGGCAGAAAAGCCCAAAAAATATAAAATATATATATATATATATATATATATATATATATATATATATATATATATATATATATATATATATATATATATATATGTTATTATTAATTGTTATTAATATGTTCCAGCCCAGTTTGTTGATGTCGAGATGTAATCAATGTGTGTGTGTGTGTGTGTGTGTGTGTGTGTGTGTGTGTGTGTGTGTGTGTGTGTGAGCTGCAGGATTTTTGAATTTCTCCGCAGGGATGAATAAAGCATCTTTCATCCATCGTGTGCTCCCTTGTTTCCAACTGGGTGAAAGTATTAAAATTATATTAGATTATATATTGCGTCATGTTGCGTAGCTTCAGGCCGTAGCCGTATCCCTTCAGACCGTAGCCGTATCCCTTCAGGCCGTAGCCGTATCCCTTCAGGCCGTAGCCCTTCTCGCCGTAGCCGTATCCCTTCAGGCCGTAGCCGTATCCCTGCTCGCCGTAGCCGTATCCCTTCAGGCCGTAGCCGTATCCCTTCAGGCCGTAGCCGTATCCCTTCAGGCCGTAGCCGTATCCCTTCAGACCGTAGCCGTATCCCTTCTCGCCGTATCCCTTCTCGCCGTAGCCGTATCCCTTCAGGCCGTAGCCGTATCCCTGCTCGCCGTAGCCGTATCCCTTCTCGCCGTAACCGTATCCCTTCTCGCCGTAACCGTATCCCTTCAGGCCGTAGCCGTATCCCTGCTCGCCGTAACCGTATCCCCTCAGGCCGTAACCGTATCACTTCAGGCCGTAGCCGTATCCCTTCTCGCCGTAACCGTATCACTTCAGGCCGTAGCCGTATCCCTTCAGGCCGTAGCCGTATCCCTTCTCGCCGTAGCCGTATCCCTACTCGCCGTAACTGTATCCCTGCTCGCCGTAACCGTATCCCTTCAGGCCGTAGCCGTATCCCTGCTCGATGTAACCGTATCCCTTCAGGCCGTAGCCGTATCCCTGCTCGATGTAACCGTATCCCTTCAGGCCGTAGCCGTATCCCTGCTCGCTGTAACCATATCACTTCAGGCCGTAACCGTATCCCTTCAGGCCGTAGCCGTATCCCTGCTCGCTGTAACCGTATCCCTTCAGGCCGTAGCCGTATCCCTGCTAGCCGTAACCGTATCCCTTCAGGCCGTAGCCGTATCCCTGCTCGCTGTAACTGTATCCCTTCAGGCCGTAGCCGTATCCCTGCTCCCCGTAACCGTATCCCTTCAGGCCGTAGCCGTATCCCTGCTCCCCGTAACCGCCGCGTCTGGCTGAACGGAGGCGACATACTTCCTGTCGAACTCGCTGTACGCTTCTCGTAACCATTTCAGAGACGGCTTGTTGCTGCTCCTCAGGCCGTAATGGAAGTACACCAGGATGTAGTCCATCTCCACATACTGGTCCAACGTGAACTTCAGATACCTGCAGAAGCAAAATATAGAGTCAAATAACAACTGAATAGTCTCAACATAGCCTGACCCTCCTCCACAGCTCTGTGGAGGAGGGTCTGGCTATAGTCCACACAGCATTCCTGGATGGGAGAGAAACCTGCTCTGGTTTATTGGCATTGGTATTGTTTAAACCAATCACAATCACCGTGGGCGGGGCTAAGCTCCGGACGGAGCCACGGTGCCACTGCTAAATAGTCTCAGGAAGGAAGTTGTTTTGCTGGAACATGTGTACGCTCAGAAGTAGTTTTAGTTGTCAACAGAGACTCAGATTGGACAGATAGTCTAGCTAGCTGTCTGGATTTACCCTGCAGAGACCTGAGGACCAGGTAACCATAGTCCTCAGAAATCAGCCGCAGGTTTGAGCGCCGACACAGAGACAGAGGACGGGGACGGAGGTTAGAACGCCGACACAGAGACAGAGGACGGGGACATCGGTTAGAACGCCAACACAGAGACAGAGGACGGGGACGGAGGTTAGAACGCCGTCACAGAGACAGAGGACGGGGACGGAGGTTAGAACGCCATCACAGAGACAGAGGACGGGGACGGAGGTTAGAGCGCCGATACAGAGACAGAGGACGGGGACGTCGGTTAGAACGCCATCACAGAGACAGAGGACAGAGGTTAGAGCACCATCACAGAGACAGAGGACGGAGGTTAGAGCACCATCACAGAGACAGAGGACGGGGACGGAGGTTAGAACGCCAACACAGAGACAGAGGACGGGGACGGAGGTTAGGGCGCCGACACAGAGACAGAGGACGGGGACGGAGGTTAGAACGCCAACACAGAGACAGAGGACGGGGACGGAGGTTAGGGCGCCGACACAGAGACAGAGGACGGGGACGGAGGTTAGGGCGCCGACACAGAGACAGAGGACGGAGGTTAGAGCGCCATCACAGAGACAGAGGACGGGGACGGAGGTTAGAACGCCATCACAGAGACAGAGGACGGGGACGGAGGTTAGAACGCCATCACAGAGACAGAGGACGGGGACGGACATTTACATGACTTAGTTCCAAAATAACATGAACAAGGAGAAAATGAATACATTTCATAAACTTCTATCCAAACACATGAAGGAGTGGAGCGGGGACGGGACGGGACGGGACGGGACGTACTCCAGCAGGCGGCGGTGGTTCAGCTGGTGCGACGGCGGCAAACAGCAGCTGCTGAAGACGATCAACTTCCTGCCGTACCTGTCATCACCTGCACAGGAAACACACGCGTTACAGGGTTCCAGGTCAGACCTGCTGAGTGGTACCGCTGGGGAACAGGTTCCAATGCTTTCTCATTGATTTCAACAGAACAGAGAAACATGAAAATATATTAAAGTTCTGATGAATGAAATGTATAAAAATACAAAGTTAAGATATGAAATGATATGGAGAGAGCAGAGAGGGCGACTCAGCAGTTCACTACCTCGCTCTCTCGCTCGGTTTTAGGCTACCAAACGTGCACGCGGACTCAAATTCAACCGTGGCGTTTTATCGGGATGATGCAGATGGAGCAGGTCTAGACCGCTCTATAATCTACAGATAGAGCAGGTCTAGACCGCTCTATAATCTACAGATAGAGCAGGTCTAGACCGCTCTATAATCTACAGATAGAGCAGGTCTAGACCCCCCTATAATCTACAGATAGAGCAGGTCTAGACCGCTCTATAATTTACAGATGGAGCAGGTCTAGACCGCTCTATAATTTACAGATGGAGCAGGTCTAGACCGCTCTATAATTTACAGATAGAGCAGGTCTAGACCGCTCTATAATCTACAGATAGAGCAGGTCTAGACCGCTCTATAATCTACAGATAGAGCAGGTCTAGACCGCTCTATAATTTACAGATGGAGCAGGTCTAGACTGCTCTATAATCTACAGATAGAGCAGGTCTAGACCGCTCTATAATCTACAGATAGAGCAGGTCTAGACCACTCTATAATTTACAGATAGAGCAGGTCTAGGCCGCTCTATAATCTACAGATGGAGCAGGTCTAGACCGCTCTATAATTTACAGATGGAGCAGGTCTAGACCGCTCTATAATCTACAGATAGAGCAGGTCTAGATCGCTCTATAATCTACAGATAGAGCAGGTCTAGACCGCTCTATAATTTACAGATGGAGCAGGTCTAGCCCGCTCTATAATCTACAGATGGAGCAGGTCTAGACCGCTCTATAATCTACAGATAGAGCAGGTCTAGACCGCTCTATAATTTACAGATGGAGCAGGTCTAGACCGCTCTATAATCTACAGATAGAGCAGGTCTAGACCGCTCTATAATTTACAGATGGAGCAGGTCTAGACCGCTCTATAATCTACAGATAGAGCAGGTCTAGACCGCTCTATAATCTACAGATGGAGCAGGTCTAGACCGCTCTATAATCTACAGATGGAGCAGGTCTAGACCGCTCTATAATCTACAGATAGAGCAGGTCTAGACCGCTCTATAATTTACAGATAGAGCAGGTCTAGACCGCTCTATAATCTACAGATAGAGCAGGTCTAGACCGCTCTATAATTTACAGATATAGCAGGTCTAGACCGCTCTATAATCTACAGATAGAGCAGGTCTAGACCGCTCTATAATCTACAGATGGAGCAGGTCTAGACCGCTCTATAATCTACAGATAGAGCAGGTCTAGAACTAATTATAAAGTCTGACTTCTTCTTCCAACACTGACCTGAGACCTGCAGGATGCCGTGTCGAGCCACGTCGTAGTACGGGTGAGAAGCGTCCGGGCCGAGAGCGCTGCTGGGAGGAAGTGATGGAGCGTCGGTGACACGCGTCGGATCCTCCTCATCCTCCTCTTCCTCCTTCTCTAACTCTGGACCAATCAAAGGGAAAAGAATCCGCCTCAGAAAACAACACAAGGTCATGAGACACAACGTCATAGGACAAGGTCATGAGACACAACGTCAGGAGACACAAGGTTATAGGACACAAGGTCATAGGACACAAGGTCATGAGACACAACGTCATAGGACAAGGTCATGAGACACAACGTCATAGGAAAAGGTCATGAGACACAACGTCAGGAGACACAAGGTCATAGGACACAAGGTCATGAGACACAACGTCATAGGACAAGGTGATGAGACACAACGTCATAGGACAAGGTCATGAGACACAACGTCAGGAGACACAACGTCAGGAGACACAAGGTCATAGGACACAAGGTCATGAGACACAACGTCATAGGACAAGGTGATGAGACACAACGTCATAGGACAAGGTCATGAGACACAACGTCAGGAGACACAACGTCAGGAGACACAAGGTCATAGGACACAAGGTCATGAGACACAACGTCATAGGACAAGGTGATGAGACACAACGTCATAGGACAAGGTCATGAGACACAACGTCAGGAGACACAACGTCAGGAGACACAAGGTCATAGGACACAAGGTCATGAGACACAACGTCATAGGACAAGGTCATGAGACACAACGTCAGGAGACACAAGGTCATAGGACACAAGGTCATGAGACACGTCAGGAGACACAACGTCATAGGACACAACGTCATAGGACACAACGTCATGAGACACAACGTCAGGAGACACAACGTCATAGGACACAAGGTCATGAGACACAATGTAGTTTTATAAGAAAAAAAAAAAAAACCTAATTCAAAATAAGGAACTTGAGTTTGGGAGTTTTAAGAGTTTGAGTACCACTGCTATATATATATATATATATATATATATATATATATATATATATATATATATATATATATATATATATATATATATATATATATATATATATACACACACACACACTGTCACCCCACAATTTATATTATACTAGTAAAGAAGTTAAATCAGTACTTCTACTTATACCGGAGTATTTTTTAACACAAGTATCTGTACTTCTACTTGAGTACGGGAAGTGAGTACTTTTGCCATCTCTGATTAGACATTATGACTCTGGAGACAAATCCCTGCAGGACACCGCCTCCCATTTTCTAAATTATTACGTTATCTGCTCCCTGACTGTTCCTGTAAATACAGATTAGCCAGATACTGGGGGGCGGCATGGGGGTGTGGGGGCAGGCATGCTGACCCGTCCTCTGCTGCGGTTGTTTATCTTGCAGCGCTGAGGGGAGTTTTATATACACGCTGATAACAGAGAGGAAATGATCTGCTCAGACTGACCTGACAAAAGGCCCAATTTAGTTCAGAGAGGCTGTGGGGGAGGGGAGGGGGGGTGTGGGGGAGGGGGGGTGAAAGGGGGGGGGGCTTTCTGCAACAGGAACAACAGAAACTGTTGGGCTGAGCTTTAGAAAAACATGTCAGAAAGTCCATACACAAAAATCCATTTTCATTTCGTACACAGAAGTTATTTCCCTACAGACTGGGAGGCGGGTCGGGAACCGGAGGGTCGCTGGTTCAAGTCCCGTACGGACCAAAGTATGGTGGTGGACTGGTAGCAGGAGAAACCTGTAGGGGGCTCTATAGAGAAACCTGTAGGGGGGCTCTATAGAGAAACCTGTAGTGGGTCTATAGAGAAACCTGGTAGTGGGTCTCTATTGAGAAACCTGTAGGGGGGTCTATAGAGAAACCTGTAGGGGGTGCTCTATAGAGAAACCTGTAGGGGGCTATAGAGAAACCTGTAGGGGGTGCTCTATAGAGAAACCTGTAGGGGGCTCTATAGAGAAACCTGTAGGGGGTGCTCTATAGAGAAACCTGTATGGGGGGGGCTCTATAGAGAAACCTGTAGGGGGGGGGTGCTCTATAGAGAAACCTGTATGGGGGTGCTCTATAGAGAAACCTGTATGGGGGGGGCTCTATAGAGAAACCTGTAGGGGGGGGGTGCTCTATAGAGAAACCTGTAGGGGGGCTCTATAGAGAAACCTGTAGTGGGTCTATAGAGAAACCTGGTAGTGGGTCTCTATTGAGAAACCTGTAGGGGGGTCTATAGAGAAACCTGTAGGGGGGTCTATAGAGAAACCTGTAGGGGGGTGCTCTATAGAGAAACCTGTAGGGGGCTCTATAGAGAAACCTGTAGGGGGTCTATAGAGAAACCTGTAGGGGGTGCTCTATAGAGAAACCTGTAGGGGGTCTATAGAGAAACCTGTAGGGGGTCTATAGAGAAACCTGTAGGGGGTGCTCTATAGAGAAACCTGTAGTGGGTCTATAGAGAAACCTGTAGGGGGTCTATAGAGAAACCTGTAGGGGGGTGCTCTATAGAGAAACCTGTAGGGGGGGGCTCTATAGAGAAACCTGTAGGGGGGTCTATAGAGAAACCTGTAGGGGGGTGCTCTATAGAGAAACCTGTAGTGGGTCTATAGAGAAACCTGTAGGGGGGTCTATAGAGAAACCTGTAGGGGGGTGCTCTATAGAGAAACCTGTAGGGGGGGGCTCTATAGAGAAACCTGTAGGGGGTCTATAGAGAAACCTGTAGGGGGGTCTATAGAGAAACCTGCGAGCAAATAATATAGTGTAGTAGTATACTATAGTAGTAGTATAGTGTAGTAGTAGTATAGTGTAGTAGTAGTACATAGTGTTTGAGTCAGTTACTCTGTTTTTATGCTACACCAAGTATAAAATATAAATATAGAAAGTACATGTTGTCATTATTAGTCTTTGGACTCACCTCTCTCTGCCAGCTGATCCAGATCTGATGCTGAGCTCATTTCAGAGAGAAGTCTGCTCCTGAAGGAGGAACATGAATGAATATAATCTATAGAACTGTCTTCTATAATAACAACAATATAATAACAATAATATAATAATAATAATATAATAATAATAATAATAATAATAATAATAATAATAATACCATCATCTGTTCATCTGTTAGCTTCACTAACGCAGATCAGTGAGAGTCAGGTAACACAGCTGGAGATCACTCAGTGGAGAGTAACTAAGTACTTTTACTCCAGTACTGTACTTCAGGACACATGTTGAGGTACTTGTACTTTAGCTGAGTCTTTTTATGTCACTTTCTACTTCTACTCCACTACATTCATCTGACAGCTCTAGTTACTAGTTACTTTAGTTACTAGTTACTTTAGTTACTCCACTACATTCATCTGACAGCTCTAGTTACTAGTTACTTTAGTTACTAGTTACATTAGTTACTAGTTACTTTAGTTACTAGTTACTTTAGTTACTCCACTACATTCATCTGACAGCTCTAGTTACAAGTTACTTTAGTTACTAGTTACATTAGTTACTAGTTACTTTAGTTACTCCACTACATTCATCTGACAGCTTTAGTTACTAGTTACTTTAGTTACTCCACTACATTCATCTGACAGCTTTAGTTCCTAGTTACTTTAGTTACTAGTTACTTTAGTTACTCCGCTACATTCATCTGACAGCTTAAGTTACTCGTTACTTTAGTTACTAGTTACTTTAGTCACTCCACTACATTCATCTGACAGCTCTAGTTACTAGTTACTTTAGTTACTAGTTACATTAGTTACTAGTTACTTTAGTTACTAGTTACTTTAGTTACTCCACTACATTCATCTGACAGCTCTAGTTACAAGTTACTTTAGTTACTAGTTACATTAGTTACTAGTTACTTTAGTTACTAGTTACTTTAGTTACTCCACTACATTCATCTGACAGCTCTAGTTACAAGTTACTTTAGTTACTAGTTACATTAGTTACTAGTTACTTTAGTTACTAGTTACTTTAGTTACTCCACTACATTCATCTGACAGCTCTAGTTACTAGTTACTTTAGTTACTAGTTACATTAGTTACTAGTTACTTTAGTTACTAGTTACTTTAGTTACTCCACTACATTCATCTGACAGCTTTAGTTACTAGTTACTTTAGTTACTAGTTACTTTAGTCACTCCACTACATTCATCTGACAGCTTTAGTTCCTAGTTACTTTAGTTACTAGTTACTTTAGTTACTCCGCTACATTCATCTGACAGCTTAAGTTACTCGTTACTTTAGTTACTAGTTACTTTAGTCACTCCACTACATTCATCTGACAGCTTTAGTTCCTAGTTACTTTAGTTACTAGTTACTTTAGTTGCTCCGCTACATTCATCTGACAGCTTAAGTTACTCGTTACTTTAGTTACTAACCAACAGTAAATAAAAAAGGAGGGCTACAAATGCCTCAAAGCCAAAGTACTCGAGTAAAAGTTACTTTCTGCATCACGAGTACTTGTAATCTCTACTTGAAGGACCAGAGTATTTCTGCACTGTGCGTCAGTTGATGCTAATTAACGCTAATTAGCGACTTTTTACAACAGAAGTGAAGTTTAGCGCCGACGTGACGTCCCACCTGCTTACAATAACAACGCAGGTCCCTGAACGCACCTGCGCCGATGCATTTACCTGCGACACGCGGGAAACAGACGGTTAAATGTCACTTCTACACCTTAAGACGCTTTTCATGATTTTTGACGAGGTTTATAACAAGATATGAAGCCGCACGAGACGGTCAAACACTCACCTGTTGCCGTAGTAACGCTCACATTAAGGAATCCGTCGCAAACAGGTAGAAAGAAAAGGAAAACTTCCTCAAAAAAACCGTGGCGCCGGCTGGCAAGGCGCAGTGCGCATGCTCAGTTCAAAGCTCCCAATGACAAAATGAGTTGATTATTTTTCACAATAAGATGCACTCAGACTTACAAAGAGTAGTTTACAACAACATTATACTTAAGTAAAAGTACTATTACTTAAATTAACTTTTACTTAATTACAAGTGAAGTTACCGGTATAGAAATCTAACTAAAAAGTAAAAATCACAGTATGTACTCACAGTAAAAGTTAGGGGGGAGGTATATACTGTATATATTTTTGAATTTATATACTTAATATCTTATTCATACCTATTATACTTATTTAATAAAATCTCAGTGTTTTGTGATTTTAATAAGGGACAAAATTCAAAAAACTCTTTCAAAATAAAATAAAGAAATAAGCCTCAAAAAAGCTTCTCAAGTTGGTGGGTGGCAATTTAAAGCCCAGGTTACAACCCCCCCCCTTAATAATGAAAACTGGCCCGTGCAACCCACCCCAAAAAAACTATTTTTATTTAAATTATTTGTATTTTTACATAAATAAAGACATTTGCATCATAACTTGATGCAGAAAAGGCAAGAAAACTGTTGCAGAAATAAAGTATAAATATATAAATAAAGTTTTTTTTGGAGTTTGTGTGCTTTTCTTTTAGCATTGTTTGTGTATTTGATTGTGTATTTGATTGTGTATTTGACACCACCTTACTAGTTTTACTACTTTGTGGAATTCATGGTCAATAACCCTCATTTATATAGAATTATACTTAATATTAGAGTTAAAAAGCAGAAATTATGAATTATTTTGACTAATAGTTAAGATCAGAGGAATGAAAGAGCGTTGGAAGGATCCATTTTATGGTAATTTGGTTAAAAAGAAACTCATATTTCAGATATAGACATTTATTAAAGGACACCAGGAGGTCAAGATGTAATTTTATGACGTCATAGAAAACATAAAGACCCACAAAGCGGCTCCTTCACATTGGAAGCTGCTGTAAAGTTGTGAAATCCTGACATCTGCTGGATATATATATATATATATATATATATATATATATATATATATATATATATATATATATATATATATATATATATATATACTGTATTTACAGGTATAATATTAGTATATATTAGTATAGTATATAATATTATCTGGTGTTGTTGCAGTGTTCTTGGAGCTCAATGGTTGGGCCGATGGATGGATCCCTCCATCCCTCCATCCCTCCCTAACCCCCTCCATCCCTCCATCCCTCCATCCCTCCCTAACCCCCCTCCATCCCTCCATCCCTCCACCAGCCTCCCCGTCATCCCTCCATCCCTCCATCAGCCTCAGCCCCCTCCACCAGCCTCCCCCTCATCCCTCCATCCCTCCCAACGCTCCACCAGCCTCCCCCTCCTCCACCCCCCCCCCATCCCTCCATCCTGTTCCTATTTCTGGAGCCTGGTGGAAGGGTTCCCATCTCTCTCACACACTCCCTGTCAGTACTCAGATCCCAAAAAAGCTTCAAAGAAGCCATTAGTGTGGAGATGTGGAAGCTTCCAGGGATCAGCCCAGTGTTCAGCATGTGTGTGTGTAGCCCTGAAGGTTTGTCTCCAAACAAGAATGAGTGTTTCTGTACTCTGAGTAAAGGTAAAGCAGCGCCCGTATTTTTCAGGATGGGAGTAAATAAAACACCTTTTCAGTCTTTTTTCAATACATATACATTTGGAACGACATCCCACATCTCATCCGAACAATATCATCATCACATATTTCACAGCTCCTTCTTGCACACATTCATTCTCATGTATTGTCCACGCCTGTCTGTATTTGTCTCGCCCCGGCCGATGTCTTGTATGAATTTTATTTATTTATTTTTTATTTAACCTTTATTTAACCAGGAAGTCCCTTGAGATTAAAATCTCTTTTCCGAGGGAGATCTGGCCAAGACGGCACACCAGTTACAATTTAAACAGAAATACAGCATAGCCAAAATCACATAGAGGAGAGGAACAGGTCACATGTGGCAGCTGCATTTTTGAGTTACACGGCATTTTAACATGGCCTTAAATTCATTTAATGGGACCAGATCCTTTAGATGGAGCAGGTTTTGCACCAGATCCTTTAGATGGAGCAGGTTTTGCACCAGATCCTTTAGATGGAGCAGGTTTTGCAGGTTATTCCAAGATTTCAGTTTCAGTTTTTGGTCAGTGTTCGTTCCTACCCTCACCTTTGGTCATGAAGGCCAGGTCATGACCGAAAGAACGAGGTCCAGGGTACAAGCGGCCGAAATGGGTTTCCTTGGGGGGGGGGCTGGCGTCTCCCTTAGAGATCGGGTGAGAATTTCAGTCCTCCGAGAGGAGCTCGGAGTAGAGCCGCTGCTCCTTCACGTCGAAAGGAGCCAGTTGAGGTGGTTCAGGATCTGGTAAGGATGCCTCCTGGGGGGGTCCCTAGGGAGGTGGTCCAGGCACGTCCAGCTGGGAGGAGGCCTCAGGGAAGACCCAGGACTAGGTGGAGGGACGTCCAGCTGGGAGGAGGCCTCGGGGAAGACCCAGGACTAGGTGGAGGGACGTCCAGCTGGGAGGAGGCCTCGGGGAAGACCAGGACTAGGTGGAGGGACGTCCAGCTGGGAGGAGGCCTCGGGGAAGACCCAGGACTAGGTGGAGGGATTATATCTCCAACCTGGCCTGGGAACGCCTCGGGATCCCCCAGTTGGATCTGGTTGATGTGGCTCGGGAAATTGAAGTTTGGGGTCCCCTACTGGAGCTGCTGCCCCCGAGAACCAATATCGGATAAGCGGATGAAGACGGATGGATGGATTCCAAGACCAAATGTCTCCGTCCTTATGAAACTGTATTGTTGTCTAGTCCATATCGATGTCCTGTACAAACGTCTGTCCCAACGTGCTGAAACCACGTTCAATTCGATGTGTTTTGTGTTTCTGCAGAACAGGAACCTGCTGAAAACCAGTCAGGCCCGTACATATTGTAATGTAATGTTACTTTTTAACTTTCCTGTATAATGAATGAATGCATGAATGAATGAATGAATGAATGAATGAATGAATGAATGAATGAATGAATGAATAAATGAATGTGTTGATGGTCCTCCTCTCCATGGCTCACTATATGTGATGAATACTGCACACAAATGGCTTCAGTTGGCTCTTTTCTGCTCTACACACCACCCAAATATATCCGTGAGTAGTGGGAGACAGAAATATTAAAAAAGGGGTTTGTTATGGTATTCTATGATTATGCAAATGAGGAGAGTACGCAGGGACTATGTGACCCAAATATGGACGAGAATACTGATGAGCTTAATCACAAGCAGCAGAGATTTGACACCTCTGCTGCTGTATGACTGGGAATATAACTGGAAGATGGATTATAAATAAATACCCCCCCCCCCAAATCTAAATATAGTGAGAGGAAAAAAGGAGATTTACAAAATGAACCGACTGTCAGAGGAGCCGGGGATAGACCGTGAATTCATAAGTATAATATTTGACGTTTGTAGACAGAGGAACAGAACGGCAACGGGATCTTTTTTTTTTTTTTTAAGATTTTTTGTGCCAAAGTGAATTTGTATTAAATTAAATAAATGACACAGCTGTAATGAGATAATATATTAGTTTATTAGTTTATTTATTAGATATTACTTTATTAGTCCCACACTGGGGTAATTCCTGTGCTACAGCAGCTCAAAGAAGAAAGGAATTCACACACATCCGAATAACACAAATACACATTAAGAACACAAAAAATATATAAAGTATGAGAAAATATAAAAAACAAAATAAATAGGCAATGTAAAGTGATTAGGCACATTGTAATCAAAACAATACTCGTAGGATTGTGTACTACTACAGGTTATGTTAATTAAATGAAGCCCAAAATATGTCGCTAACTAGAAATTGCTAGTATCAGCTAGCGGCTAGCTAATGTTAACGGTAGGTAGCCGCTAACTAACGCTAGCTAGAAGAGTTTGTGGTGACTTTGCTTGAAACGCTACCAAGTCGTGAGTCGTGTCTTGAAGTTGTAACTTACGGGCTAAAATCTGTGTCTGGAACGCAGCGTTAATACAAGAAGTAACGAGAAAACAAGTGAAAGACATCTGTCTCCGTCCGACGGGAGGAGAGTGCAGATGTGAGTCTGCATGCTCAGATTTAAACGGTTTACGACACAGCTGTGAAATTGTAAAATCCATGAAATAACAAAGTTTTGTCATTAAAAACAATAACAGAAGATGGAAATCATTTCAGAAACGTTGTAGCTATCTATGGTTGATTGATGCTAACGTTAGCTCAAAACACCATTCAACTGACAGCCTTTGTTGGGTTTGATGCTAACTTGTAGCTAAGCTAGCAGTGAACCAACGTGGTTAAGTAGCTCCATTTTTACTGTGCTGACGTTACAGTTGTTGTTGTTGTTGCTTTAGACAACACACATGCTTGTGTAGCATTGCTGTGGGTGTAATATGACTGAATATGACATTATTATGTTGATTATTAGCATAAGGAAATTAGGGCAAAATCGTCTGGACTTTTTTTGAGAACATGTATGTATTTTTTTATAAACGTATAAGTTATAATGATTATTTCTTCCCAGAGTGACTCCCAAGACATATGAGAAGGTTTTAGAAGAGATTGGCTACTGCTCTGTGTGTGATATCAATATCTGGAAGATTCATGTTCCCTTTTATTTATTTATTCATTTGTCTTTAACCCTCAAATTTGACCCATTTTCAGTTTTTTCATCACAAAGGATGGGCCTTCGAAATCAGCTGAAAATATCGACATTACAAATATCAAACAATTTTGGAAAAAACATCAGAAAAAGGACCCGCTGCGTTGAAAAAGTGACAAAAATGTCGGAAAATGCGATAACGTTTTTTCACGGTTCACAGGAAGACAACACGAGGATTAAGGTCCTACAACCATTTTTAACATTAAAGTGACCTCCCTGCAACACAAATATTGTAATATCCCAGTGTGTCCTGACAGAAGGGATGTAATATCTTGACTGTAGACGACAACGTTGATGCTTTAAGCCTTTTTAGAGAATAAAAAATGTACAAAGAAATTATTTTCAGAAGGTATAGAGAAGCACTGTTTGTGTTTTTTGTTTTGTTTATTTATATATATGTATGAGGGTATATGTGTATATATATGGGTGTATGTATACGTGTAGGTATGTGTATATATATGGATATATATAGCAACATAATTATAAAAAATATTGTAAATTGAAGGAATGTAAGAATTAAAGGGGTAGGAGTACATAAGTTTTACTTCTTCCTACTCCTTTTCGCACATGTGATAGATGTTAACACAGACCTTGTTTCTCTCCAATGTTTTTAAACATTGTTTTATTGTTTCTTTGGTTATTTTTGTCTTTTTGTTTTATTTGTATATACTTTCTCTTGCATGTTCGAAATAAAGATATAAAAAAAAAATAAATAAATAAAACCAGACGGACAATGAAGTGTAAGAATGACCTTAGGTCTCTGAGGGTTAAGATGACCGACCCAGAAGAAACAGAAGAAGGTTTAATGGCCTGGAAACGTCATAGAGACGCAGTTATATCCCGATCAGCTTTGAAGAAAAGCTTAATTGCCTCTTTCATTAACAATGGAAACCCCTCTGACATTCAAAGTGCTTGTTTTTGCTCTGATTTCAGCGTTCTTGACGTTTTAATTCTGGTTCCTTCTGTCTCTTGTACCTCCCTCTTTGTTTTGGTGTCAGTATCCCGCCGCTGGCTCCAGGGCAACAAACACAAAGACTATTTCTTTTGAAATGTCTCCCCACAGAGTTCGTGACAGCTTTGCATATTAATTTGTTTGTCAGTAAAATAATCCGCCCCTCCAGGACTTCTCTGCAACTCCAACCGCCTCAGCAGGAACCGTCAGAAACCGGAGACTCTTCGGATTTGACAGAGTTGATATTAAAATTAGAATAAGCCTCATCTCTCAGATGGATTCACACCTGACAGTCAGAGCGAGATACAGTACTAGGAACCAAGGTTGGAATAGGACCTACATATAAAAACAACATATCCCTGGTCAAATATGTTAATAAAACACAATTAAATTGTTAACATAAAAACATGGAACAAAGCATAAAATATGTCTTTTAAATAAAGAGCCATAACACATAGAATAAGAATATTTGACACCTTAATTATCCACCTAAACATGAAGAAATCGTCCTTTAAGAAGACGATGCTGAGGTATTTACTGGTGACTGACTGGAGGTATAACCTTAGTTACAGGTAGTCCTGCAGAGGCAGGGATCTGCAGACCAGATGGGGGAATCCCACACAAATGCAAAACAGTGCATATTATCTACAGAGTATTATTGTTATTATTATGATGTCTCCTTGTTGTCTCGGTGTCCTGTGCTGCAGCTCGGCAACCAGCAGATGTCAACGTTGCAGCAGATGGTCGTCCATGTCTCTCCTGTCAGGCTGAGAGCTGCACAGCCTGAGGAACGCTGGGTTATCTCTTTCCATCCATCTCTTTCCATCCATCTCTTTCTATCCACCTCTTTCTATCCATCTCTTTCCATCCATCTCTTTCTATCCATCTCTTTCCATCCATCTCTTTCCATCCATCTCTTTCCATCCATCTCTTTCCATCCATCTCTTTCTATCCATCTCTTTCCATCCATCTCTTTCCATCCATCTCTTTCCATCCATCTCTTTCCATCCATCTCTTTCCATCCATCTCTTTCTATCCACCTCTTTCCATCCATCTCTTTCCATCTACCTCTTTCTATCCACCTCTTTCTATAAATCTTTTTATCCATCTCTTTTATCCATCTCTTTTTAATCCACCTCTTTCCATCCATCTCTTTCTATCCATCTCTTTCCATCCATCTCTTTCCATCCATCTCTTTCCATCCATCTCTTTCCATCCATCTCTTTCTATCCATCTCTTTCCATCCATCTCTTTCCATCCATCTCTTTCCATCCATCTCTTTCTATCCATCTCTTTCCATCCATCTCTTTCTATCCACCTCTTTCCATCCATCTCTTTCCATCTACCTCTTTCTATCCACCTCTTTCTATAAATCTTTTTATCCATCTCTTTTTATCCATCTCTTTTAATCCACCTCTTTCCATCCATCTCTTTCTATCCATCTCTTTCCATCCATCTCTTTCTATCCATCTCTTTCCATCCATCTCTTTCCATCCATCTCTTTCCATCCATCTCTTTCCATCCATCTCTTTCCATCCATCTCTTTCTATCCACCTCTTTCCATCCATCTCTTTCCATCTACCTCTTTCTATCCACCTCTTTCTATAAATCTTTTTTATCCATCTCGTTTTTATCCATCTCTTTTTTAATCCACCTCTTTCCATCCATCTCTTTCTATCCATCTCTTTCCATCCATCTCTTTCCATCCATCTCTTTCTATCCATCTCTTTCCATCCATCTCTTTCCATCCATCTCTTTCCATCCATCTCTTTCCATCCATCTCTTTCTATCCATCTCTTTCCATCCATCTCTTTCTATCCATCTCTTTCCATCCATCTCTTTCCATCTACCTCTTTCTATCCACCTCTTTCTATAAATCTTTTATCCATCTCTTTTTATCCATCTCTTTTTAATCCACCTCTTTCCATCCATCTCTTTCTATCCATCTCTTTCCATCCATCTCTTTCCATCCATCTCTTTCCATCCATCTCTTTCCATCCATCTCTTTCCATCCATCTCTTTCCATCCATCTCTTTCTATCCACCTCTTTCCATCCATCTCTTTCCATCTACCTCTTTCTATCCACCTCTTTCTATAAATCTTTTTTATCCATCTTTTTATCCATCTCTTTTTAATCCACCTCTTTCCATCCATCTCTTTCCATCCACCTCTTTCCATCCATCTCTTTCTATCCACCTCTTTCTATCCACCTCTTTCCATCCACCTCTTTCCATCCATCTCTTTCCATCCACCTCTTTCCATCCATCTCTTTCCATCCACCTCTTTCCATCCATCTCTTTCCATCCATCTCTTTCTATCCATCTCTTTCCATCTACCTCTTTCTATCCACCTCTTTCTATCCACCTCTTTCCATCCATCTATTTCTATCATCTCTTTCCATCCATCTCTTTCTATCCATCTCTTTCCATCTACCTCTTTCTATCCACCTCTTCTATCCATCTTTTTATCCATCTCTTTCCATCCATCTCTTTCCATCCATCACTTTCTATCCATCGCTTTCTATCCATCTCTTTCCATCCATCTCTTTCTATCCATCTCTTTCTATCCATCGCTTTCTATCCATCCACCTCTTTCTATCCATCTCTTTCTATCCATCTCTTTCTATCCACCTCTTTCCATCCACCTCTTTCCATCCATCTCTTTCTATCCACCTTTTTCCATCCACCTCTTTCCATCCATCTCTTTCTATCCATCTCTTTCCATCCACCTCTTTCCATCCATCTCTTTCCATCCATCTCTTTCCATCCATCTCTTTCCATCCACCACTTTCTATCCATCTCTTTCCATCCATCTCTTTCTATCCACCTCTTTCTATCCAACTCTTTCCATCCTTCTCTTCCATCCACCTCTTTCCATCCACCTCTTTCCATCCATCTCTTTCTATCCACCTCTTTCCATCCACCTCTTTCCATCCACCTCTTTCCATCCACCTCTTTCCATCCATCTCTTTCCATCCATCTCTTTCCATCCATCTCTTTCTATCCACCTCTTTCCATCCACCTCTTTCCATCCATCTCTTTCCATCCATCTCTTTCTATCCATCTCTTTCTATCATCTCTTTCTATCCACCTCTTTCCATCCATCTCTTTCCATCCATCTCTTTCCATCCATCTCTTTCCATCCATCTCTTTCCATCCACCTCTTTCCATCCACCTCTTTCCATCCATCTCTTTCCATCCACCTCTTTCCATCCACCTCTTTCCATCCACCTCTTTCCATCCATCTCTTTCTATCCACCTCTTTCCATCCACCTCTTTCCATCCATCTCTTTCTATCCACCTTTTTCCATCCATCTCTTTCCATCCATCTCTTTCCATCCATCTCTTTAGCATCATATAACACGCCTTTTTTGCATCAGACGTGAACAGCCACGGTCCAACGTCTGTATTTCACGCGTTCAGAGTGAGAACGGGTTGGTTTTCCTCCCATCCACAAATGCTGTGTGGACTAGCCAGACCCTCCGCAGCACTGTGGAGGAGGGTCTGAACATCAGACACTATGCTATCTGTGGATGCATTTGTGCGTGTATATTGCCATCTACATGAAACAGACAATACATATCTATCTATAAGTCATACATCAAAACCAGAACACAGATGCAGTTTGGTGCTAACGGACCTGACAGCAGGTCGGTGCTGATCAGCAGCAATCAGCCCTATGGAGAGCTCCGGTGACCTCTGCCAGGGACAATCAGCCGGGGGGCCGAGCAGCCGCCCCCCCGGCTCCCAGCAGCCCATTAAAAGCTGCGAGCGGCGGCTTTCCGCCTGCCGCTCCACGTTACAGCCCTTAATTGATTTTTGTTTTGTAATCTCAAGCGGCCGTGTGTGGACACCGACGCGCTCCCATCGCTAATTAATCATTTTTATCGGCATCAACAGGGCGGGTGGAGGATCTGTGTCACTCACAGCTGGAAGGGGGGCGTCTGTGTGTGTTGACACGCTAAGAAAATGCTGTTAGGGTCCAGTTTTTGAGGCCATCACTTTGATTTAAAAATTACATGACTCGCTGTAAAAATAATGCAATTTAATGTACCAGATGATAAAATATTCTGGATTTTATTCAAGATAAGATTATGTTGATATTTCTGTTTTAAGTTCCTTTTTTTATTTATTTACACTTGTATTAATTCCCCTATTTAAAAAAAGGTGAAATCAAATACAAAAGAAAACATATTTTCAAAGTGTTTTTATTTTTGGCATTTTCTATTAATTTCTAGTAATTTTTAAATTCATTTTTTTTAAATACATTTTTCTATTAATTAATATTAAAATTGATCTTTTCATTAAATTTGTTAATTTAACTATTAATTAATTTTGAAATAATAATTTTTTTCAGTTCTAAATTATTTTTTTTTAAATTATTTTTTTATTTATTACTTTCCTTTTTGCCTATTTATTTCCCCATTTGTTTTTTACATGATTTGTTCCTGCTATGGTAGAAAGAAAAATCTTTTTTCATATTAATCTAATTCCCAGTGTTTGAAATACCCCTCTTATTATATACAGATGGTATACGTGTCTGTGTGTACGGACACATCTGGTATGAGTCACACGCCTCATTAGCATTCAGACGATCACCCCCGCAGAGCCAACCTCACCTGTTGACTGAGCCAAAGCACCCGCCGGCGTCGGGGTGAGGTTGTGGTTGATCTCCCTCAGAAGGAGACGACGCATGGCGATGCAGCAGGATGGGGATGGCGGCCGAGGGGAGGCTGCGGAGGAATGTGAGCAGCGATGGCTGCCGTCCTTTCCTGAGATTTCGTCCTTTTATCACGGAAGGTCAGAGCACCGATGGCGATGAAGCGAGACCCAGTAGACAGCAGACACATCTGTCTTATTCACACACGGACACATTCGTCCGGCATCTCCAAGTCAACACATTAAAGCTATAGTGCTGTGGCCGGGTTGGTTCAGCGGTACAGCGGGTGCACGTGTACTGAGAGGTTTATGCCTCGACGCAGAGGTCCAGGGTTCAAATCTGACCGGTGATGAGTTCCTGCATGTCTCAGAAACTACAGTATGTTCAGGATAGTGCTGCAAGGATCCTGATGAGACCACATCACACCCGTTCTCCACTCACTTCACTGGCTTCCTGTTTCTGCTAGGATTGAATACAAGGTCTCAATTCTCACCCACTAGTGCATCTATGGAAATGCCCCCCCCCCACCTGAAAGATCTACTCACTTGTAGTGAGAAGGTCACTACAACACGATCCCTCCGCCCAAAAACTCCAACCGCCTCCTACTAATGGTAACGTCTCTAAAAACAGAGTCGTGAAGGGTAGTGACACTGAGGATGATCACGAAAGGTAGCACTAAAATTGACTAATTAGTGTGAAGGTAGTCTCAAGTGGGTTAGGGTTTAGGGGGTTAGGGTTTTATCTGTCTGTAGCGTCTGAAGTAGCCTCCGAGACGCTAACGAGAGACTTCTGTAACGTCTGAAGTAGCCTCCGAGATGCTAACGAGAGACTTCTGTAGCGTCTGAAGTAGCCTCCGAGATGCTAACGAGACTTCTGTAACGTCTGAAGTAGCCTCCGAGATGCTAACGAGAGACTTCTGTAACGTCTGAAGTAGCCTCCGAGATGCTAACGAGAGACTTCTGTAGCGTCTGAAGTAGCCTCCGAGATGCTAACGAGAGACTTCTGTAGCGTCTGAAGTAGCCTCCGAGATGCTAACGAGTCTTCTGTAACGTCTGAAGTAGCCTCCGAGATGCTAACGAGAGACTTCTGTAACGTCTGAAGTAGCCTCCGAGATGCTAACGAGAGACTTCTGTAGCGTCTGAAGTAGCCTCCGAGATGCTAACGAGAGACTTCTGTAACGTCTGAAGTAGCCTCCGAGATGCTAACGAGAGACTTCTGTAACGTCTGAAGTAGCCTCCGAGATGCTAACGAGAGACTTCTGTAACGTCTGAAGTAGCCTCCGAGATGCTAACGAGAGACTTCTGTAGCGTCTGAAGTAGCCTCCGAGATGCTAACGAGAGACTTCTGTAACGTCTGAAGTAGCCTCCGAGATGCTAACGAGAGACTTCTGTAACGTCTGAAGTAGCCTCCGAGATGCTAACGAGAGACTTCTGTAGCGTCTGAAGTAGCCTCCGAGATGCTAACGAGAGACTTCTGTAACGTCTGAAGTAGCCTCCGAGATGCTAACGAGAGACTTCTGTAACGTCTGAAGTAGCCTCCGAGATGCTAACGAGAGACTTCTGTAGCGTCTGAAGTAGCCTCCGAGATGCTAACGAGAGACTTCTGTAACGTCTGAAGTAGCCTCCGAGATGCTAACGAGAGACTTCTGTAGCGTCTGAAGTAGCCTCCAAGATGCTAACGAGAGACTTCTGTAACGTCTGAAGTAGCCTCCGAGATGCTAACGAGAAACTTCTGTAACGTCTGAAGTAGCCTCCGAGATGCTAACGAGAGACTTCTGTAACGTCTGAAGTAGCCTCCGAGATGCTAACGAGAGACTTCTGTAACGTCTGAAGTAGCCTCCGAGATGCTAACGAGAGACTTCTGTAACGTCAACACAGTAAAAATGGACCTACATAACGAACTTGGTTCACTGCTAGCTTAGCTACAAGTTAGCATCAAACACAACAAAGGCTGTCAGTTGAATGGTGTTTTAAGCTAACGTTAGCAACCAAAATCATAGAAATCTACGTTTCTGAGATGATTTCCATCTTCTGTTATTGTTCATAATAAGGAAACTTTATTATTTTATGGATTTCACTATTTTCAGTCTGACACGTTATGCTGTAAACAGTTTAAATCTGAGTATGCTCGACTCACATTGGGGAGCGACAGGCTCCTTGATTTTGTTGTTTAAGGAGGAGAAACAGGAAATGAGTGGGGGGGGGGGTTGCAATAATACTAGATGAACATTATGAGTGTTGAAGAAGACTCATAACATGTGACATATCAGATCATAACAGCAACTTATTATAAAGTGTTTACTGAGCTACTAAATCAAGTGACAAGCGGCTCATTTTCTCATAGACGTCTATAGGAACAGATTATAAAAATTAACTTTAGAATATATTAATAATTCACATAATAAGCAACTCTCTATAAACTGGAAGAGGGAGAACGACATGAAAATGTGACATGATGTCGAAAGGAAGGAGATCCTACGAGGTGAAATAAAAACAGGACTGAAGAGAGAATCTATCAACCAGCAGGAACACACACACACACACACACACACACACACACACACACACACACACACACACACACACACACACACACACACAGCGGTCCCTGTAGGGCCCTGAGGCTTACAACACCCTCTACAGTTGTTCTTATTGAGATAATGGCCCTCGTCCATTTAAAGGTGTCCTTGTGATTTATGGAAAACATTCTCTGGAAACAGGAAATACATATTTCTCTTCTTCTTTATGCTTATTTTTTGAGCAGAAGGTATTCAATGAATGTAAAGTGGCATTAAATAAAAAGGTATGGACCTGCTCTATCTGTAAATTATAGAGCGGTCTAGACCTGCTCTATCTGTAGATTATAGAGCGGTCTAGACCTGCTCTACCTGTAGATTATAGAGCGGTCTAGACCTGCTCTATCTGTAAATTATAGAGCGGTCTAGACCTGCTCTAACTGTAAATTATAGAGCGGTCTAGACCTACTCTATCTGTAGATTATAGAGCGGTCTAGACCTGCTCTATCTGTAGATTATAGAGCGGTCTAGACCTGCTTAATCTGTAAATTATAGAGCGGTCTAGACCTGCTCTACCTGTAGATTATAGAGCGGTCTAGACCTGCTCTATCTGTAAATTATAGAGCGGTCTAGACCTGCTCTACCTGTAGATTATAGAGCGGTCTAGACCTGCTCTATCTGTAGATTATAGAGCGGTCTAGACCTGCTCTATCTGTAGATTATAGAGCGGTCTAGACCTGCTCTATCCGTAGATTATAGAGCGGTCTAGACCTGCTCTATCTGTAGATTATAGAGCGGTCTAGACCTGCTCTACCTGTAAATTATAGAGCGGTCTAGACCTGCTCTATCTGTTAAGTGTCTTTTTTTGTCTCTTTTGTTATGATTTGATACTATAAATAAAATGGCTCCACAGATGAAATATAAGATAAAGCTCTATTCCCGTCACGTTATTGGGAAGAACGTCATTATTAACCTTGAAGTCCCACATGAAATTAAAAATGAAGCCTATTATTTGTATGATTACGTATTCAGAGAGGTTAATGAACAAGTGACACATGTATAGCTTTTTAATTTTAATCCCTTTAATTAGCAGAATCCTCTGTTAATCTTTAATATTACATCTTACTGCTCATTTCAGCTTTAAAATGCAGTTCTGCACAGAAACAACCGTGGTTTGTTCCCTATTAATGAAACTCCTAAATAGATCTCTATGCAGTCAGTATGGACAGAAAAGATGATTAAAGGGATCAATATTCATATTCAACGTACATGTGTGCATGTTGGGATTGTTTTGAAACATGCACCTATAACCCTTGTGTTATAGGTAAAAAACTGACAAAAATTTGACATTTTTGTCCCTTTTTCAGACTTTTTTTTAGTTTCCACTACCACCATCTTACTAGTTTACTACTTTCTGGAATCCATGGTGATTAACCCTCATTTATATAGAATCATACCTAATATTAGAGTTAAAAAAGCAGAAATTATGAATTATTTTGACTTAAAAAGGGACAAAAATGTGACATTTGTGTCCCTTGAATGTCAAAAACAGAAATTTTCGTCCCTTTTTCAGACTTTTTCTTAGTTCCCACTATCACCACCTTACTAGTTTTACTATTTTTTGGAATTCATGGTCAATAAACCTCATTTATATAGAGTTGTACCTGATATTTGAGTTATTATATTATTTTGACTAATAGTTAAGATCAGAAGAATGAAAGTGATCAGGTGTAAGGAATCCAATCCATTTTTTATGGTAATTTGGTTAAAAAGAAACTCATATTTCAGATATAGACATTTCTTAAAGGGGTCAGATTTGACCCGAGGACACCAGGAGGACACCAGGGGGACACCAGGAGGACACCAGGGGGACACCAGGGGGACACCAGGAGGACACCAGGAGGGGTTAACAGGGGGACACCAGGAGGACAACAGGGGGACACCAGGGGGACACCAGGAGGACACCAGGAGGGGTTAACAGGAGGACACCAGGAGGACACCAGGAGGACACCAGGGGGACACCAGGGGGACACCAGGGGGACACCAGGAGGACACCAGGAGGACACCAGGGGGACACCAGGGGGACACCAGGAGGACACCAGGGGGACACCAGGAGGACACCAGGGGGACACCACGAGGACACCAGGGGGACACCAGGAGGGGTTAACAGCTTCTAAATGAGATAAAATAGATAAAAACAACACGTTATTAACAAACTTACATACATACGGAGCTTTTGAGTGCTTCCCGATGAAGTATGCAGGCCAACACGTCTGCTGTGTCCTGGATATTGTATCGTG
>JABXJD010000096.1:1542500-1557500 GCA_013375575.1 Percina caprodes | reverse complement strand
GTGGGCGAGTCCGCTGGAGAACCTCAAAGAGAAAGTTAGTTCCCTGCAGACGAGCTCCTCTCTCTCTCCCCCTCTCACACACACACACACACACACACACACACACACACACACACACACACACACACACACATATATATGTGTGTGTGTGTGTCCCTAACTCGTGCTTCCTGCCAACCAGCCGCCTGCACCATGTGGCCCCGCTGCACCCTGACTAACTGTAATGAAGTGGAACCACGTTGGATGCTAACCGTTAGCTTTATGAGTGGAACCACGTTGGATGCTAACCGTTAGCTTTATGAGGCTTCAACGGTGCGTCTGTGAACATCAACTTCTCATAACCGTCTAAATTATCAGACTCTTGTTCCGCTGAACCATTAAAAGATTAACCGTATCAACAGAGGTGCGTCTCTTTCTTCTCGTTTGTTTTGCAAATTCCTTTATAACCTTCCTGATAAAATAAGTATGATATGTAACGTGAGTCATCACAGTTTGGAAACCAAGTCTTTGACAGCCGCTCATAAATGGGAAGCTTAGAGATAGCAGTCCTAAAAGGTCAACAAGTCTGAAAGGAAACTACCTTTTTTGGTCCACTTAGTGCTTTTATGTTGCTGCTGACAGACTCAGGTTATTATTCTAAGTGTCTGACAACATTATGGGATGGATCCCTACAGAGATAGATATTTAAAACCTCTTTAAGACCTTTCTATTTAACCAGAAACCGCTCTGAAGTCGCACACCAGACTCCATTTAAAAAAACAGTACTTTTAGCGTGTATAGAGCCAGCGTGTGTTCACATGTAAATCAGTAAAATATGTGTTTATGTCAACAAAAACTAGAGTTGGGATGGTTGAAAAAGTAGAAAGACGACCCAAAACGGCTTTTCACAGTTTTGCTTTGTTTCTGTGGACTCTGAATGAAAGGTACTTTATGATGCTAAAATGACTGTTTTTACATGGAGTCTGGTGGGTTGCGCGGCGCAATTTCACCGATGTTTTTATGTCTAAAAAAGGATCTTACTCTTTAACAGAAAGGTCACCCTCCTTAGAAATCCTTTCCATAATGTTGTTAGACACTATATATATATATATATATATATATATATTTATTGGATGGAATAACTCAACGACAATGAACCAACGAGGTAGGTTGTTGTTCTCAGCATCTCTAAAATAAAACACCTTTCCAATATCTTCAAATAAGATCATTGCATGAGACTAATAATTGAAGTGATGCGCAACAAAACATACAAAAAAAAACAAAAAACACCAATACAATAAAATCCAGCCTTCAAATGTCTCTTCACTTCAGCAAAGTCTTTTTGGTAATTATTAACGTGACTGTTGAAGGTAATAAAATGGAGGAAATAAAAAATTATCTCCTGTCAATAAAAGCAGCACTTCAATCAGAGAAGTAGGAGGTGCAGCAGCAGTAAAGCACCGAATGAGGTCACATGCATTACTGCACTGACAGTGTTTTCATTTAACCTTTATTGAACCAGGTTAGTTTCATTGAGATATAAAATCTCCTTTTCAAGAGACATCTGGCCAAGAAAGCAGGACAAATTAGTCACATGTGACAAAAATAACACAAAAGAGGCAAAGAAACCTCAAATGGATTTTAATTACCCCTCCTGTTGTCCTCCTGTTGTCCTCCTGGTGTCCTCCTGGTGTCCTCCTGGTGTCCTCCTGGTGTACTCGGGTCAAATCTGACCCCTTTAATAAATGTCTATATCTGAAATATTAGTTTATTTTTAACCAAATTACCATAAAATGGATTCCTTCCAACGCTCTTTCATTCCTCTGATCTTAACTATTAGTCAAAATAATTCATAATTTCTGCTTTTTTAACTCTAATATCAGGTATAATTCTATATAAATGAGGGTTATTGACCATGAATTCCAAAAAGTATAAAACTAGTAAGGTGGTGGTAGTGAAAGCTAATATAAAAGTCAGAAAAAGGGACAAAAATGTCAAATTTGTTCGTTTTTGACCATTTGCCATTAATTAAAACAAGTGTGAATGGACTCGTGTTCCCGGGTTTAACCGTCCGTCTGTCCCGGGACAACGGAGGGAAAACGGCCTGGGTAAAAATCTTTTTTGGTCGTCTTTTTCGACACTTTTGTCGCTTTTCCCTGATTCCCTGAACGTAGGACCGAGGGCAGAGAGCAGGGAGGCAACGTGGAGGGGACAGGGGGGCAGGGGGGCAGGGGACCGAGGGCAGAGTCCAGGGAGGCAACGTGGAGGGGACAGGGGGGCAGGGGGGCAGGGGACCGAGGGCAGAGACCAGGGAGGCAACGTGGAGGGGACAGGGGGGCGGGGGGGCAGGGGACCGAGGGCAGAGACCAGGGAGGCAACGTGGAGGGTTAATGAAGAAAAAAATTAAGTACAAACCAGCAAAAGGTGTCCAGCAAAACAGGCAGGACACAAATCCAGCGGGGGGCAGGAGACAGGAGGCAGGAGGCAGGAGACAGGAGGCAGGAGGCAGGAGGCAGGAGGCAGGAGGCAGGAGACAGGAGACAGGAGGCAGGGGGCAGGAGACAGGAGACAGGGGGCAGGAGGGAATCATGTCGGCTAAACACACGGATACACCGGACGAGGAAAGCACCAAGACTGAACCCAGAGGGTAGCGAGGTAACGAGAGGCAGGTGACAGGAGGCCTGGGACCAGGTGGAAGACATCAGGTAATCACAGGAGGCGGGAAGACACAGGAAGTAGAACTAAAGACAAGACCAGACAGAGACCAGACTTCAAAATAAAACAGGAAACAGAACATACACAAGACCAGACCAAAAACTACTATACAATAACCACAAGACATGACGTGACATGGGGGGGTGGGGGGTATTTTCCATCCATTCAACATCAATTTCCATGACAATGGCTGTAACAAGTGTGTGAAAGGTTGTTTTTTTTTTGGGTGGGGGGCTCAGATGGTGGAGCCGAGCGATGTGGAGGCTTTGGCAGCGTGACAGCAGGAAGCTTTTCAGCCTCCGTCATCTGAGCCGCTGTATTGTTGCTGCAGCAGCGGGTGGAGCAGAGGGAATGCTGGGAAGTCTATTTTAAAGAAGTGACTGCATGCAGCACCTGTCCCCCGCAGGAGGCCCGCCGCTCACGCCTCGCAGCATGGAGGACGGAGGAAAAACCACTCGGGTTGTTAACAGCTCTGCTAAATAGGTTCAGGAAGGAGCTGGTGGAACATCTGCACCCCCCCCCCCCAATCCCCGCCCCCCCCCATAAGAAAACACCTCATCCAAAACTGTTGACACAATACAGTAACGTGAGCTATTTAGCTCAGCTAGTACACCGTCCCGGGTGAGAAGCTCAGTCCTCCGAGAGGAGCTCGGAGTAGAGCCGCTGCTCCTTCACGTCGAAAGGAGCCAGTTGAGGTGGTTCGGGCATCTGGTGAGGATGCCTCCTGGGCGCCTCCCTAGGGAGGTGGTCCAGGCACGTCCAGCTGGGAGGAGGCCTCGGGGAAGACCCAGGACTAGGTGGAGGAACGTCCAGCCTGGGAGGAGGCCTCGGGGAAGACCCAGGACTAGGTGGAGGGACGTCCAGCTGGACGGAGGCCTCGGGGAAGACCCAGGACTAGGTGGAGGGACGTCCAGCTGGGAGGAGGCCTCGGGGAAGACCCAGGACTAGGTGGAGGGACGTCCAGCTGGGAGGCGGCCTCGGGGAAGACCCAGGACTAGGTGGAGGAACGTCCAGCTGGGAGGAGGCCTCGGGGAAGACCCAGGACTAGGTGGAGGAACGTCCAGCCTGGGAGGAGGCCTCGGGGAAGACCCAGGACTAGGTGGAGGACGTCCAGCTGGGAGGCCTCGGGGAAGACCCAGGACTAGGTGGAGGAACGTCCAGCCTGGGAGGAGGCCTCGGGGAAGACCCAGGACTAGGTGGAGGGACGTCCAGCTGGGAGGAGGCCTCGGGGAAGACCCAGGACTAGGTGGAGGAACGTCCAGCTGGGAGGAGGCCTCGGGGAAGACCCAGGACTAGGTGGAGGGACGTCCAGCTGGAGGAGGCCTCGGGGAAGACCCAGGACTAGGTGGAGGAACGTCCAGCCTGGGAGGAGGCCTCGGGGAAGACCCAGGACTAGGTGGAGGACGTCCAGCTGGGAGGAGGCCTCGGGGAAGACCCAGGACTAGGTGGAGGGACGTCCAGCTGGGAGGCGGCCTCGGGAAGACCCAGGACTAGGTGGAGGAACGTCCAGCTGGGAGGAGGCCTCGGGGAAGACCCAGGACTAGGTGGAGGAACGTCCAGCTGGGAGGAGGCCTCGGGGAAGACCCAGGACTAGGTGGAGGGACGTCCAGCTGGGAGGAGGCCTCGGGGAAGACCCAGGACTAGGTGGAGGAACGTCCAGCCTGGGAGGAGGCCTCGGGAAGACCCAGGACTAGGTGGAGGAACGTCCAGCTGGGAGGAGGCCTCGGGAAGACCCAGGACTAGGTGGAGGGGTCCAGCTGGGAGGAGGCCTCGGGAAGACCCAGGACTAGGTAGAGGGACGTCCAGCTGGGAGGAGGCCTCGGGGAAGACCCAGGACTAGGTGGAGGGACGTCCAGCTGGACGGAGGCCTCGGGGAAGACCAGGACTAGGTGGAGGGATTATATCTCTAACCTCTCTCTATCTATCTCTCTCTCTCTCTCTCTAAAAAGACCAAAAATAATCTCACTTTTTTTTGTAGAAAACTCTTTTAAGTGGGTAATACTTCAGTCATCCTCCACCATCTATCTATCTATCTATCTATCTATCTATCTATCTATCTATCTATCTATCTATCTATCTATCTATCTATCTATCTATCTATCTATCTATCTATCTATCTATCTCTCTCTCTATCTATCTGATATAATGAGAGAATCATTACGGCCCTGAGGGATGATAACTGACAGTGTGAAGACAGAATTAGAGGGTAATTGTTGTGCTAAAAGCCTCCCATTAGTGGTGTCATACATCTGCTGTTAGTTACCCCCCGTCTGTGTGACAGCTCCTGCTCAACACGACGCATCACTGTGAATTACTGCAAACGCACCCCCTGCCCCCCTGCAACCCGCTACCCCCTGCACCCCTTACACCCCTGCACCCCCTGCACCTCCCTGCACCCCCTGCACCTCCTGCACCCCTGCACCCCGCTACACCTCCCTGCACCCCCTGCACCCGCTACACACCCCCTGCACCCTCCTCCCTGCACCCCACCTCCCTGCACCCCCTGCACCCCGCTACACCTCCCTGCACCTCCCTGCACCCCCTGCACTCCGCTACACCTCCTGCCTCCCTGCACCCCTGCACCCCGCTACACCTCCCTGCACCCCCTGCACCCCACACCCCCTGCACCGCTACACCTCCCTGCACCTCCCTGCACCCCTGCACCCCCTTCCCTCCCTACACCCCCTGCACCCCCTACACCACCCTACACCCCCCTGCACCCTGCTACACCACCCTACACCCCCCTGCACCCTGCTACACCACCCTGCACCCCCCTGCAGGTTAGCAGGTAACGCTAGCAGTAGCTACGCTGTGAATAAAGTCTGAAATCTCCAGTTATTACTTTATATTTCACAGTAGCACTACTGGAGATGATTTTACAGTAGAATGCTGTAAAGTACATTACAACCTTGTTGCCATGACAACATCACAGTAGTCTGAGTATTACTGTAGAAATCACAGTAGTCTAATTATGACTGTAAAATCACAGTATATCCACTATAGTACTGTAAATAGTACAGTAAACTACTGTATTTTTACTTTTTTATCTTATGTTGTGTTTAATTGTTGTGTATTTTCCAATGAATACATAAAATACTGTAAATGGACGTGCGGTACCTTTACTGTAAAAAGAATTCACAGGAACTTGCTGGACAATCGTTGCCATAGTTACTGTGAATCTTACGTTAAATTTTTTACAGTGTAGCTAGCTTTGGTTGAAAAGCTGCTACAAAATGGACAGAAAGACACGTAAAATTACCACAAAGAGACGCAAAATAACTGCATGGAGACAAAAAGACGTAAAATGGCCGCATGGAGACGAAGAGACACAAATGGACGCCACATTAACACAAAGAAACACAAAACACAAACTACTTTTTAGGCCCAGAATTTTCCGCTTATACCAAACAGAAACTGGAGGAGAGGCGTCTCAATCTGGAAGCAGCGGGGTGTCTTTACAAGGAGACGTCCAAACCGCCTGCAGGACGCGGTTTATAACACGGTTTATAACACGGTTTATAACGCACCTTTTACTAACGTTATGCTGTAAAAGAAGCGAGTCACACAGGATGGATAAAGGAAATAAGAATATAAGAGGACTGTGATTCCTCCCAGCTCCTCCACTCTGCTGCAGGTAATTAGGTCCTGAGGACACGGACCCCCTGCCCCCCCTCCACCCCCTGCCCCCCTCACCCCCTCTCGTCTCCAGTGTGACACCAGCCTTTGCCTCCATCCATCAGCACCCGTCCCCTCCTGTCTCCGTTCTGATGCTGTTTTGTTGAAATGGAAACCTACCGCGTTTCTGAGGAAACGGTGTGTTACGATCCATCAACCACATCTGTCACATCTGTGGGGGCAGCTGTCAGTCACCTGCAGCTGATGTAAAAGAAATCCCTTGTGTTCATCATTTGCTGCGTTACATCTCCTCGGGTGATGAAGTATTGTAGTTTTCTCTCGTTAGCGTCTCGGAGGCTACTTCAGACGCTACAGAAGTCTCTCGTTAGCGTCTCGGAGGCTACTTCAGACGCTACAGAAGTCTCTCGTTAGCATCTCGGAGGCCACTTCAGACGTTACAGAAGTCTCTCGTTAGCATCTCGGAGGCTACTTCAGACGTTACAGAAGTCTCTCGTTAGCATCTCGGAGGCTACTTCAGGCGTTACAGAAGTCTCTCGTTAGCATCTCGGAGGCTACTTCAGGCGTTACAGAAGTCTCTCGTTAGCGTCTCGGAGGCTACTTCAGGCGTTACAGAAGTCTCTCGTTAGCATCTCGGAGGCTACTTCAGGCGTTACAGAAGTCTCTCGTTAGCGTCTCGGAGGCTACTTCAGGCGTTACAGAAGTCTCGTTAAATCTCGGAGGCTACTTCGGACGTTACAGAAGTCTCTCGTTAGCGTCTCGGAGGCTACTTCGGACGTTACAGAAGTCTCTCGTTAGCGTCTCGGAGGCTACTTCGGACGTTACAGAAGTCTCTCGTTAGCATCTCGGAGGCTACTTCGGACGTTACAGTCTCTCGTTAGCATCTCGGAGGCTACTTCGGACGTTACAGAAGTCTCTCGTTAGCATCTCGGAGGCTACTTCAGACGTTACAGAAGTCTCTCGTTAGCATCTCGGAGGCCACTTCAGGCGTTACAGAAGTCTCTCGTTAGCATCTCGGAGGCTACTTGGGCCTACAGAAGTCTCTCGTTAGCATCTCGGAGGCTACTTCAGGCGTTACAGAAGTCTCTCGTTAGCATCTCGGAGGCTACTTCAGGCGTTACAGAAGTCTCTCGTTAGCATCTCGGAGGCTACTTCAGACGTTACAGAAGTCTCTCGTTAGCATCTCGGGAGGCTACTTCAGGCGTTACAGAAGTCTCTCGTTAGCATCTCGGAGGCCACTTCGGACGTTACAGAAGTCTCTCGTTAGCATCTCGGAGGCTACTTCGGACGTTACAGAAGTCTCTCGTTAGCATCTCGGAGGCTACTTCAGACGTTACAGAAGTCTCTCGTTAGCATCTCGGAGGCTACTTCAGACGTTACAGAAGTCTCTCGTTAGCATCTCGGAGGCCACTTCAGACGTTACAGAAGTCTCTCGTTAGCATCTCGGAGGCTACTTCGGACGTTACAGAAGTCTCTCGTTAGCATCTCGGAGGCTACTTCAGGCGTTACAGAAGTCTCGTTAGCATCTCGGAGGCTACTTGGACGCTACAGAAGTCTCTCGTTAGCATCTCGGAGGCTACTTCAGGCGTTACAGAAGTCTCTCGTTAGCATCTCGGAGGCTACTTCAGACGTTACAGAAGTCTCTCGTTAGCATCTCGGAGGCTACTTCAGACGTTACAGAAGTCTCTCGTTAGCATCTCGGAGGCTACTTCAGGCGTTACAGAAGTCTCTCGTTAGCATCTCGGAGGCTACTTCAGGCGTTACAGAAGTCTCTCGTTAGCATCTCGGAGGCTACTTCGGACGTTACAGAAGTCTCTCGTTAGCATCTCGGAGGCTACTTCAGACGTTACAGAAGTCTCTCGTTAGCATCTCGGAGGCTACTTCAGACGTTACAGAAGTCTCTCGTTAGCATCTCGGAGGCCACTTCAGACGTTACAGAAGTCTCTCGTTAGCATCTCGGAGGCTACTTCGGACGTTACAGAAGTCTCTCGTTAGCATCTCGGAGGCTACGCAAAGTGATGCATGCGCGACTCCATTCTGCCCTCTCCTCTCATCGTGGCAGCGCCCCGGAGTCCTGCGTTGCCCCCTGAGCCGTAGGAGGAAGGACAACGGGCTTGAGTTTCAGTCTGTTTCCTTCTGGAGACCACAGCGGGGACAGGAGGACGGACAGGAAAGACAAACCTGTGACCGAGGACGGTTAAGATGTCTTATTTTGGGCTCGGTGACCTGATGCAGAGTGAGGCGTTCAATACGTTATCTCCGAGCCGCTCGATAAACTGTAATCGGGATGAGGAGGATATTTCTGGAGCAGTGCTCCCTCCCATGAAGGACCTTGGACTTTATGGATCATATGTACATATACACACTTATACACACATGTGATATGTGTGTATATGTGTGATATATGTGTGTATATATGTGTGTATATGTGTGATATATTTGTGTATGTGTGTATACGTGTGATATATGTGTAATATATGTGTGTATATGTGTGATATATTTGTGTATGTGTGTATACGTGTGATATATATGTGTGTAAATGTATTAAAAATGTACCAGCCATGTTGGCTTTGGGTTAAAAAAATGAATTTAAAGCGTTAGGGTTATAAAATAAACTGAGAGTCCAGAGTCTGTGTCCGTGATTGATGCATCCTCCTGAACTTTCACCGTCTTCACCCCCCCACCCCCCCCCCAGAGTGACTACTATAATGTCCACTTGCTTTGTCCCATTGGACGAGGTTACTGGCGCAGACAGGTGATATGAGCTGCGGCTGATGAACCCCGCTGTGTGATGGGTAATAGAAGCTGGAACAGCCTGCCACCGAGCAACCTCCTGTGATTTATATGTCACCGGGGTGGGGGGGGGGTGGGGGGGGCACATCTCCGAGCTGAAACAACGACACGGCGGTCAGACGTTTACGGACAGAGGGCGATGATCAGCGGACTGAACCGAGGACGCTATCTTACAATTTCTTTGCTTCAAATACAGCAGAGAGTGTGTGTGTGTGTCTGTGTGTGTGTGTGTGTGTGTGTGTGTGTGTGTGTCTCTTCATTCCACATTTACCTTAAAGGGTAATTTTGTTTTTTCCCCAACCCAGACTATTTCCCCCAAGTGACTCATGTGAAATAAAATCTACAGGACAGATGTTCAGCATCAGGTAGAAACAAGCTGTAATGTACAGAGATAGACCTTTTAGTTAAAGAGTAAGATCATTTTAGTTTAACATGAAACAGAAATCACCATCACCAAACCCACCAGACTCCATGTAAATAATCACTACTTTTAGCATGTATAGAGCAGCATATCTCCACCAGACTGCATGTAAATAATCACTACTTTTAGCATGTATAGAGCAGCATATCTCCACCAGACTCCATGTAAATAATCACTACTTTTAGTGTGTATAGAGCAGCATATCTCCACCAGACTCCATGTAAATAATCACTACTTTTAGCGTGTATAGAGCAGCATATCTCCACCAGACTCCATGTAAATAATCACTACTTTTAGCGTGTATAGAGCAGCATATCTCCACCAGACTCCATGTAAATAATCACTACTTTTAGCGTGTATAGAGCAGCATATCTCCACATGTTAAATGGGTGAATTAAGAGTTTATTCCAACCAGACCAGAGTGGTAATTGTTGGAACAGTGGAAAGATGAACCAAGACGGTTTTTGGTAGTTTTATTTTGTTTCTGTCCACTTTGAATGAAGTGTGTTTTACGATGATAAAAGTAGTGATTATTTACATGGAGTCTGGTTTGTTTTCACTGGATTGAAATTGAATCCGACCAGTGATATCCATGATAACTAACTATAGTGATGAATGAGTGAACAGCGGTTCTTCACTCAGCAGAGTCCCAGCGCTGCATCACGCCTGTGTGTAATAACAATAAGAAATAAGGTCTGAAGCAGAATTAATTCACATCTTCTGGGGCGGACGGGGCGATGCCAGACAGTCGGTAGCCGTGGCAACCTGAGGCGGGCAGCAGCGGGATGCAGAGACCGACCTGTCACATCCCATCACGCGCTGGATCCATCCAGACAGAAGACTCTCGGAGCAGACGGAGACAACCAGCTGTGGTCAAACACACTCGGGATGTCACGACAACAAAACAAGCACAACTGTCGGCATTATTCAGGAACATCAGGTGTGATGTGTGATCTGTTGTCTCACATTACCGGCTCCACCTCCACAGCGCTGTGGAGGAAGGTCTGGCTGCACCACAGATGTATTCTGGGGTAACATACCCACTAAGAAAGCTTCAGGGTTTCCATATACCCACATTAGAAATGTCCAATGACATGCAACAACATGCTTTCCATTATATTTTTGATATATTTTGAATTGTCATCTGTGTGTCCTTTGTCCACAACAATCCCACCAATCAATCCCAAAACGTCCCAGAGAGGAGATGATCTAACATATTCTTTATTAGTACTGTCATTTGAAGACAACATGAAGACAACATGAGGACAACATGAGGGCAACATGAGGACAACATGGGGACAACATGAAGACAACATGAGGGCAACATGAGGACAACATGAAGACAACATGAGGACAACATGAAGACAACATGAGGACAACATGAGGACAACATGAGGGCAACATGTGGACAACATAAAAGACAACATGAAGACAACATGAGGACAACATGAAGACAACATGAGGGCAACATGAGGACAACATGAAGACAACATGAGGGCAACATGAGGACAACATGAGGACAACATGAAGACAACATGAGGACAACATGAGGGCAACATGAGGACAACATGAAGGCAACATGAGGGCAACATAAGGGCAACATGAGGACAACATGAGGGCAACATGAGGACAACATGAGGACAACATAAGGGCAACATGAGGGCAACATGAGGGCAACATGAGGACAACATGAGGACAACATGAGGGCAACATAAGGGCAACATGAGGACAACATGAGGGCAACATGAGGACAACATGAGGACAACATGAGGACAACATAAGGGCAACATGAGGACAACATGAGGGCAACATGAGGACAACATAAGGGCAACATGAGGACAACATGAGGGCAACATGAGGACAACATGAGGACAACATGAGGACAACATGAGGACAACATGAGGGCAACATGAGGACAACATGAGGACAACATAATGGATGCTTTTTCTGAAGTTTTTGACTTTTTTTTACGTTTGACTTTCTGACTTTTGACTTTTTTCAACATCGCCCCATTTTTTCTCAGTTTTTGATGCTTTTTCTGTGTTTTTGATGCCTTTGTCAAAGTTTTGCCCCTGATGTTTCTCCTCTGGTCTCCACACACCGTTTTCAGGCGGTGGAAGTGGACTCGTGGATCTGGCCTCTCTGGCACAGCGCTGTGTTTTCTGATCCCAGCGTTCCCAGAGCATTTGGACGCCGCTGCGCCGCTGATTGATGGAGCTATTCTTATTGCTGTGACCCGTCATGTAAAAACAGTCCGACCCTAAAAATACGACCAGGCTTTCCAGGGCCTACGTTGTTTGCTTTAGTCCAGAACCAGGGACCTGGACCAGCAGTCACCGCCCAGATTAATCCCATTAGCGCCGGGCGTGTGGATAGAAGTCATCGCCGTGAGTCTGTTGTGGCTGAGCATAAACCGGGCCGTGGGGGGGCGGGGGGGGGAACATGCAGCGGAGATAACAGAGGCAGCTTTCCAGGAAATAAAGAACTGGCTGAGTTCACATGTTGGAGCTGGAGTTTGTCCACTTGTAGATGTTTCATTTTCTATTTTTAGAGCTGCACGTTGTGGACTTTGTTACATGGAGCTGCAAAGTACAATCACATAGAGTTTTATATATATATATATATATATATATATATATATAGTTATACAGTGACAAAAAACATGCTGTAAGTTCTTTATAATGAGTTAGTTTCTCTCTATTCCTCTTCCTCCTCCCCCTCCTCTTCCTCCTCCTCCCCCTCCTCCTCTCTTCCTCCTCCTCCTCCCCCCCCCCTCCTCCTCCTCCTCCTCTCTTCCTCCTCCCCCTCCTCTTCCTCCTCCTCCCCCTCCTCCTCTCTTCCTCCTCCTCCTCCACCCCTCCTCCTCCTCCTCCTCTTCCTCTTCCTCCTCTCTTCCTCCCCCTCCTCCTCCTGTTCCTCCTCCCCCTCCTCCTCCTCCTCCATTGCATGAAATTGCATTAATATCTCGCATATTCCATCGCATTTTTTAAGAAAACGTGCCGCATCATCAAGAATTTCTGCAACAATCACAAAAAACTCTGGATTTTTCTGGAAGGACTGACATCTGTGTGTGTGTGTGTGTGTGTGTGTGTGTGTGTGTGTGTGTGTGTGTGTGTGTGTGTGTGTGTGTGTGTGGACTACTCCACCTCTTTAAACCAATCACTCTGGTCTTGGTCTGACGAACCGGATCTCTGGCAGGCGTCCTGGTTTTATGGTTTAATGGCCGGTGCAGTTGATCAGGGTGGAGTGTGTGTGTGTGTGTGTGTGTGTGTGTGTGTGTGTGTGTGTGTGGGGTGGGGGGGGCATCACAAAACATAAATGTATAATAAGCCAAAGTCTTATGCCGCATTTTTTCAAATACGCTGCTTTTGCCCCTCGCATTTTCGTTGCAAAAAGATGCGAGAAGATGAAAAATGTTGCGTTGACGTCACACCTGAGCAGCCATTTCCCCTGTTGCCATGGGAACGTTATGAAGTTACGTAATTACGCCACAAGACAAACAGTCTCTTTTTCATCAAACCGCAGTTTTTGCAAGTTTCCGCAATTCATCGCATAAAATAAATATTAGCATTTTTTTAAGAAAACATGCCCTCCTCCTCTCCTTCCTCCTCCTACTCCTCCTTTATCCTCCTCCTCCTCCTTTTCCTCCTCCTCTCCTCCTCTCCTCCTCCTCTCCTCCTCCTCCTTCTCCTCCTTTTCCTCTTCCTCTCCTCCTCCTCATTTCCTCCTCCTCTCCTTCCTCCTCCTCCTCCTTTTCCTCCTCCTCTCCTCCTCCTCCTCCTCCTTTTCTTCTTCCTCTCCTTCCTACTCCTCCTCCTTTTCCTCCTCCTCTCCTTCCTCCTCCTCCTCCTCTCCTTCCTCCTCCTCCTCCTTTTCCTCCTCCTCTCCTCCTCCTCCTCCTCCTCCTCCTCTCCTCCTCCTCCTTCTCCTCCTTTTCCTCTTCCTCTCCTCCTCCTCATTTTCCTCCTCCTCTCCTTCCTCCTCCTCCTCCTTTTCCTCCTCCTCTTCTCCTCCTCCTCCTCCTCCTTTTCCTCTTCCTCTCCTTCCTCCTCCTTTTCCTCCTTCCTCCTTCTCCTCTCCTTCCTCCTCCTCCTCCTCCTCCTCTCCTTCCTCCTCCTCCTTTTCCTCCTCCTCTCCTCCTCCTCCTCCTCCTTTTCCTCCTCCTCTCCTTCCTACTCCTCCTCCTCTTCCTCCTCCCCCTCCTCCTCCTCCTCCATTGCATGAAATTGCATTAATATCTCACATATTCCATCGCATTTTTTAAGAAAACGTGCCGCATAATTAAGGATTTTTGCAACAATCACAAAAAAAACTCTGGATTTTTCAGGATTTTCTGACAGTATTCGTGCTCCAACACACTGGACTACTCCACCTCTTTGAACCAATCACTCTGGTCTTGGTCTGACGAACCGGATCTCCTGGTTTTATGGTTTAATGGCTGGTGAAGTTGATGAGGGTGGAGTGGAGTGGGGGGGGGGGCATCCTGTTCCTGCATCCAGCTGTTCATACATCATGAAACTTCACCTCTGCACTTCCACCTTAAATCAACTGTGCAAGTAAAAAGCCCGTTATTAATATTCAGGTTGCTTTTTTGTGTAGCAGGAAATCAATCCATCACGTTGCATGCTGGGACCTTCGTTGTGACCCACGTAATTTCCTAATGCACCCCCAACCCCCACCCCAAGACGAGAGATTTCTGACATCAGTGACACGTGAAGACAGTCGTGAGCCCGAGACTCACTCACATTACGGGCGGTCACCTTCCCGGCCCAGGTGGAAGGTGGATTTACAATCAGGCTGCACAACTGGACGGTTTTATTCATTTAACCTTCACACAGTCAGGTCCCCTAATACTGTATCTGAAGTCTCTTTATATAGACCTTAGTGGTCCCCTAATACTGGATCTGAAGTCTCTTTATATAGACCTTAGTGGTCCCTAATACTGTATCTGAAGTCTCTTTATATAGACCTTAGTGGTCCCTAATACTGTATCTGAAGTCTCTTTATATAGACCTTAGTGGTCCCTAATACTGTATCTGAAGTCTCTTTATATAGACCTTAGTGGTCCCTAATACTGTATCTGAAGTCTCTTTATATAGACCTTAGTGGTCCCTAATACTGTATCTGAAGTCTCTTTATATAGACCTTAGTGGTCCCTAATACTGTATCTGAAGTCTCTTTATATAGACCTTAGTGGTCTCTAATACTGTATCTGAAGTCTCTTTATATAGACCTTAGTGGTCCCTAATACTGTATCTGAAGTCTCTTTATATAGACCTTAGTGGTCCCTAATACTGTATCTGAAGTCTCTTTATATAGACCTTAGTGGTCCCTAATACTGTATCTGAAGTCTCTTTATATAGACCTTAGTGGTCCCTAATACTGTATCTGAAGTCTCTTTATATAGACCTTAGTGGTCCCTAATACTGTATCTGAAGTCTCTTTATATAGACCTTAGT